>JAZGTJ010002094.1:0-45846 GCA_036877575.1 Botia almorhae
GCAACAAGTATAATTGCTTGCTAATTATTTATATCATAATAGCACAGAGTGGGCCCCTTGATCATGCAGTTATTAGTTTAATGTAAAGGTAATAAAGAGACCGCGTATTAAATTGAACTTAGTTATTAAATTGCTGGCCCTTGTGTATGCAACTGTCACTTAAAATTATTTGTGCTTTCTTAAACACTTCCCGTTACCTCCCAAAAGCCCAAAAGTCCTCTCTCTGGTCCTGCCTGATCCAGATCGGCCCACATCGGACAACATAGCGGCATTAGAGGGGATGGGATGATTTTGAAACATGGTAATGACCCTGCAGCTGGGACGAACAAGAACATCACAGTGTTTATGTCAGGGTTGTCTAGGTTGGGGAAAGCAGTTGACCGCGTGTGTGAAGTTGACTGTTCTGCGGGGTACGAGAAATCCAGAAGACTTGTAAAGCTCATTGAAGCTGAGGAGCTTCAACTCTAAACTCTACAGTTGATAAAAGCCACACTGGGCCGGACAACAAGCCATTACACTGGCATAGAATATACTCACACTCAGCAGTTCATTGCATAAAAATAATAATAACAGTAAAGGTTAATAACAATCTACTGTATATTTAATATTAATTTTGTAAAATTATGTAATTTTAAATTAAAGAATTTTTTTTTATATTGTATAGTACCTTCATATATTGTATAGTAAATTATTCCTATTTTTGGCTTACTGAATATTACTTTAAATTTCATTAACTTTTAATTAACTTTATAATCACGTAATCAGTCAAAATTAATTTCAGTGAATACAAAAGCTAATGGGCTTTTGTATTTTTTAAACTCTTATCTGAGATATCGAAATATCATTATGAAATGCATGTACATACCTTTATTTTACACATTATTTATTTATTATACGATTTCTCATATAATAATAGTAAACAATCGTTGTTACAGCAGCTTATCTGTAAATCTCCCAAAATCACATAATCACAAATAACTTTTACAGCTAATAGCAAAGGTGGGGTTGACTTCAATTAATGTCAGTAGCTGCAGTAAACCCTGGAAAGCATTTTCATTTTTACACTCACCTTCCGACCTCCTCCGCCATCTTTTCCATAATCACCCAAGACCCACAATTCCTTCACCAGCGGCCCACCATCCTTCCCATGGTGCTCTCCTCCTAATGAATTTCCTGTCATGCGGCCTCAAAAATGTCAACACTCAATCACACAGTAATTGAATACTAAACCTGTCCAAATTTCTTTTATTTTCTCAGAGCCTGCCATTAGAACATTCTTTTGTTTGCAGCCTCGGAACTTTAAGCCTTTCTTTATTGTTCATGGGTTTCGTAATGTATCCAACATCTGTGTGTGGAAGACAGGGGCCGTGAGTAAAGTGAAACCATGTAAAAGTTGTTGAACATCCAGAGCGCGTTTCTATGTGGGGGCCATTTTGGACTTATCATATAGCAGGGAAACTCCCAGAGCGACTGGCCTGTACAGAAAGGTCTGAGAGAGGGCAGAAAAGAGCCGAGCTTTTATAGATTCACACACGACATGCTTAAAAAATGAAACATGGTCCAAATGATGACATCATCTGTAAATGCTGAACATATTAAGAATAATGTTATTAAAATCTCTTTTGAATGTTTTTTCTCTTCAATGTATTTGTCAGTCAGAATAAATAAGAGTATTTGACAACAATGAGAACATTCATAATTCAATATTGGATATATATTATATATATATTATATATTAATTTTGTTAAATTTTAAAATTTTGTTAAATAGTTACATTTTGTCTGTGTAAAATACCTTGGCTTTAAATACATGTTAAAGCTAATTTCATGGAATATGTATACTTTAAAAAAATCAGTTGTCAGACTGCAGGGTCATTATAAATGAGCTAAAAGGAAGATTATAAAGTAATTAAAAATGGTGAATGCTGATAAGTTACAATACAGTACAGTTACAGTACACAAATAGAAAGTTTCCCTCAAACTTGTCAAATTTAACCACTATTTATGTAAATTAAAGAAATTTCATATACTGTATTTTGGTACCATTAAATTAATCCACAAACCACCATTTTATCCAAAGTTGAAGGGCAAAATAAATTTGGCTACAGTACACACATTGATGTACATTATCTAGGCAAAACATATTTTGATATATTTCTTTTTAATTGGCACGGACCTGCCCTGTACTTCTCGAGGTGTGGCGGCTCTCTTCATCACCCGGGGACCATTTCAGTGTGTGGTTGCACTCCTTCTTCCCGTGAGGTGTCTGGAGAATGGACCTGTTTGTGGACAGACTCATAAAGCCCCGTCCGGAGCTCCTTTTTTATTTGGAGCGTGTGCGTCTGTCTGTGAAACTAGGCCTGGTCCTCTGTGAGCACTTAGCACCTGTAATGAACAGCCGTGAGCCCTCACCCGGCGAGCGTGACCCTGTAGCGACACCGCTGTAGCCCTGCGGCAGGATCCCGTCTGAGGGTCGCACGCTTTCTATTTTTCTTGGCCTGGACTGTTCATATCAACTCAAGCCTTCAAGGAGAATCAATCACCGAGGGCGCTCACAAGCCATTCAGTATGAACTAATTTGATTTGCTGTTATAAGGCAATAAATAACTGCTATAAAACAACTCACATTTGCCAGGACAAAAAGCACATTGTACATCCTAAATTGACTTCAGATTTTTATTATTTTTTATTTCCTCCCTTTTTCCCCCTTCAGAACAATGCAGGCCATGTGCAGTTACCATTAACATTCCTCAACATTTTATCTCTGAATGAAACGCGACCACGTTTGAGTCAAAGAGGTAGATGGGAAAGATATGAAGAAAGAAAAGGCTGAGATGGAGACCCGTGTAACAATAGAGAAAAAAGCCCCATTGATTTCCTGTTTTATTAAATGTGGCACCGCAATCGTGTTTTTGCCAAACTGCGTCAGGTGTTAGGACAGCGGAGTAGATTAGGGGCGTGAAGATTTATTGTGTAGCTCTCCAGGGGTCGGGTCAGCATGTGTAATACGATGTAAACACACGTTAAAAGGACAGGGCCGGTACAATTGCATTTTTTCAAAGACATATTAAAACACATTAGCTGAAGGCAAGTATGCCGAATGCTCTGCCTGCTGTAATGAAGGGAAATGGAGTTGGAGGGGGTCAGTGGATTACTTAAGAACTGTCATACAAAGGTGGTTGTGTAATCACTTAACAGGCCATGTGTGTTCCTCCATGTGTGTGCACATCACGCATTTGTTTTAATAACAGAACATGTGTTCCTTAACTCAGATACTCTTTCTTCTATCTGGATCACTGCCTTCCACCTGGTTTTACCAAGAGATCCCAGAACTACCAGAAAATGTGAGGAGTGCTGCCTCAGCCATCTGCAGTGACACACTGAACAATTATGCTCAATAAATGAACCAAACAAAACCACACAAGCATACATTCAGGAAAGGGTAAGCTGTTTTTTGACGGTAGAACCAAATAGTTAAACCAAATAGTTTTTTAAACAAAGGTATTTCTTTTATAAATCTTGCAGAATTGTACACAATTCATTCGTTCTGGTGACCTTTTCTATTTTTTTATTTTTCTAAGGTTTTCTGTTTTATATTGTTTAACAGCCTATAATATTACGTTCTATTTAGTAGTATATTAAGTATTAAGTTCTATTTAAGGGCAAGTTCCATTGTGACAACTTGTCCCGTATAGAGTGACAATATCACATAAGATCAAGGAGCATTCAGTGATCTGTCTTTCCTGAAACTAACTCAAAAATAAGTTTTTTATATAAAGTTCTGTTCTTAATTTAATTTAAAGATATGTACCGTATGTATGATCCTGTACATACTGTATGTACGTGTCTTTAGCACCCTTTGTAAATAACATCATATGAAAATGACAAACAGCCTGTGAGATGTTTCCTTCATGACCTGTGAGATGTTTCCTCAAGACACTGATACACTGGAGATATATATCAAACCTGAGTGCCTTTAAATCCTTTAGGATCCCACCCGTGTTGTGCCTCAGCGTGAGATCCTGATGAGAAATCCACTGTGTGGTTTTGGCTCATTCGGGACCGGGGACATGACCGTGTCTCCAGCAGTCCTGATGAAACACTGAGGAGATTACAACAGTTAACATGGGGAGCATTGCTCATACTGCAGACAGTGATGATCATTAAATGGAGATCAAACGTCGCCACTATCCTCCCTGCCTGTTTGTTGCTCAAAGGGGACAGGTATTGCACACGGCCACGCTTCATTTAGGGCTAAACCATTTTACAGGTTCTTCCAGGACCCCTGGGCTCCTCCGAGTATGTTCACGAACACAAATATAGATTGATTAGCCCACTTAAAGCCATATTTTACTTAAACAGGAAATGGAATCTGAAATCATGAACATCACATGCGCATTTTTCTTGTCATTTAAAACAAAGTGCAACTTTTGACGGGAAAAACCAAACGTGATTCATAGGTCAGTCAAATGCAAGTCAAAGTTGAATGCATTCACTCATGTTTTCTTCCTCACTCACAATGGAAACATTCTTCATGCATAAGGCGCGGTTGTGGGACAGTTTCCGCAGCCTCAGGACTCATCTAAGCAGGGTATTGTTTTTGACACATCACAAACATCTTGGTGACATTACATAGCTTATGTTTTCAATTACCCACAACTTTGTCCAGGCTTCTTTCCACGGAGGTCAATGACAGAGTTACGGCACAGGATGAGTGTGTTAGAAGTTCAAATCTGATTGCTGATGTGGTTTGTGAGGTCTTCTTCTGGGTGTGGGAAGAATCTTTTTGAACGGCCCCCACTTTAATCACGAATAATTGCCACAAGGAGTTATGTGGGTCTTTTTAGTCAAAGAATACCATGAAAAATGCAGAACTGTGCCAGAACATTCCCAGAAGAACTGAGACTGTCAAGTGATTAATAGTTTTATGCCAATTGATTAAACCTAATTACAAATAAATCACAATTTTTGCTGAGAAAAGCTCCAAAATGATGGAGGAAAGATAATTTACAGCACAACGTTCTCGAGAAGCTACATAAAGTTATAAGTTAATCTAAGTTATACGTTTTTCTAAACTGGCAAGATACTGTACTTGAGTTCCATTCCATTCAGCTTTTCAACGCACAAATTTCATGTTAGTTTCATAGTTTCAATTTCACGATTAATATTTAAAATAAAACAATTTCATATTATCATTGATTTCACATTTTAGACATATTTACATTTTACAAATTTAAAATGTAAATTGCTGTGTAAATGCATACGGTGTCTTGCCTCTGAGCAACATTAACCAGTCTGTTTAAATAGACCTTTACACATTTACGGCACCATTTTTCTGCACCTGCTTAAAAATGATGTGTTTTGTGAAAAGAACTATCAGTAAAAGCCACTTGAATATTTCCTTTATGCTCAATCACACTAAATTCTTACTAAAACGATAATAACTGACAGCGCCAATAAGAACTCAATTTCCTGATAATAGACTCAGACCAGAGTCTCCTCCTGCCATTTACTCCTCTAATCCTCCATATTCCATCGAACCAATTGCCATATTGAATGCAAGAAAGGCTCTCCCAGTGGAAGGATGTATTTTAGGTCAACTACATACATCGCCATCTGTTCTCCTGCCTGACTCAAAGGAGAAGTGATGGAAAGAGACGAGAAACAGGAAATGGTGGCGTAGAGGAAGATGTAAGATGGAGGGAGGAGGTGCAGTGTTTTGGGATTGCAGGGCAGGTGGTGAGAGAGGAGCAATGACATAGACGGGTGTGGAGTTGTAACCCGGTAGGGGAATTCCTCACTGTGATTCGGAGGAGAGCATTCATCATACTGTAGACCCTCTGCCTGCCTTTTGAGTGAAACTTAATTGACACAGAGGACGCTGAAAATCCCTCAACATACTCCTGAGCATGTTGCCGAAATGGTTCAGGGATTCAGACGGGGCATGTGCGCTGTGTAAAATCATGGTAAAACAGCGCGTTTATGCAGTTAGCGATTCAAAGTGGCTCCAGTCTGGGCCTAGATTTGTGTAATGTAAATGCAAAGTAAAAGTGTTTGAGAAAGACGCAGTCGGATCCAACGAGATTTCATGTGACTTGTAGACAAGAGCAGTGTTTGAGTGAAACCAGCAGTATATAGTGACTTATAAGGGAACTATAAGGGATAAAGTAAAAGTACAAACTTAAATACATTTTAGCTTGACCAATAGTTCAGCTGATTTCACAATAAGGTTGCTTTCCATAACAAACTATTTTTTCCAGTAAGTAATGTCAAAAAATCCTACACTCACTGTGCAGGTGAATCCTTATACTTTATTGACTATGCATTTAAGTGTAAAGGCAAACACACAAAAACTGATTAAAATTAACATGATTTAATAATGGAGAGTATAGCTGATCACATTTGTTTATTATTATTATTGTTATTATTTGCTTGCTTGGCTGAAAATGCAGTTGTGAGCAATACAATATTTAAAAGAAATACAGAATAAGTGACTCTGCCTTTGTCTTGTAATATTCAAAATAATAAATTTCTTGCAATCATTTTATCATTTTACAGTAATATTGTGTTTAAAATAAACAACATTACATTAAATTAAAAAACATTAGTTGTAGTTAGCTACCTTTTCTTTGTAGCTTGTACTTTAGCTAACTACATTTACATTTCCTGACAACATGCACTGAAGGGGAACCAGGGTGGTCCTGACTCATCTGATTCTCTTGGCAGGATAAAACAAGCTTTTTAACTTAATAATTAAGTGAGGCTACTTAACTTAGTAACTTAAAATCCAGTAAACTAGTAGGACAAAGTTAGTCTATTTTTTTTGTTGCACCTGCAAACATCACAGTAAGTCCGACAGCATTTCTGTCTCTGGTGTTGATCACCAGTGATTAAACCCAAACGATCCTAACGTCAGAGAGACAGCACTCAACCCTGTTCTCATCATCAGCCACATTCTCAGGGTCAACACGGGGCAGGAAAACCAGAGACCGAGAAGTTTACGGATGATTTCAATGAGGAGACAAACAAAAGCACATAGAGAGAGATAGAGAGAAAAATCATTACAGCCTCTGGAAGCAGTTCAAGTCATTCTCATGTACAGGAGTGTCTGGGGGGCTGTTGTGTGGGTCTTGGCAACAGCAGAGCCCTCGGACCTGCAGGTGGGTTTTACTTCAACCTTCAGCAGTCTCCATGGATAATGCACTCAAAAAACCATATTGTTTTCTCGTCTTTTTAAGGGTGCGTTGTGGAAAAATGTTTCAAATGTGAAGGTTGCTTCATTTGTGATTTATGTCACATTTGATGCTAGTTTAATATCAAATTCAACTATGTCTTGCTTTAGTACAGTGCAAAACCATCCCCAGCCGAAGAGGAAATGTGGACCAGGGGTCGGTAAGGGCCACAGACCTGGGGAATAGAGGGCCTGCGGCCTAGTTGACAGGGGAAAATATTTTGTAATCTCCAGGGTGCGGCTAGTTCAAATTCAGCACTGCTTTTTCTTTACTCCCAGGACAAGAATTTGGCTTCAGTTTCAATAGCTTTTCCAGATGTTCGTTTTACCATTTTTTTTACCCTTTCTCCTTTTTTTCAATGCAGTCCATTGTGAATTTTTGAATACCACAATTAACGTTCATAAATCATGTCATGGACACTTCCCTTCAATCACAGGGGAATATTCTGGAAAGGTATGATAATTCACTGCAAGATGAAGGTTCATGAAAAATCCTTAAAAAAAGCAAGTGTTACTATTTGGCCAAACAATACAGTATAGATAAGAATTTATTAATTGGTTAACTTGGAAAGAAGAAACCATTTTAATTATTAAAAAACACTCCATCTGAACTAAAAACAAACAGAAACGACAAAAAAAAGTTAATTTCTGATTAAAACTTATAAGATAGGAAATTAGAAAGTACATTGACATATATTGAGCATACTCTGTTTGCACAACAAGAAACGACAAAAAACACAAGTTCTGTCATGCATGGATGGAGGCAGAGGAACAGGAGAGGAACATGAGACCTTGGAGACTGCAGTGCATGACCCTCAGATGACCCTGACATAACCATAGTAAGTGAAAGAAAGAACACAGGGTCTCAGAACACACTTACAGGTCAAGCGCTAACACAGCGTAAACAATCATTCAACCCCACAACTTTCTCTGTGACTTTCTCTCTCTGACTATCTATGTTTTCCTCCATTTCTTTTTTTGCTGCTGTCTTCTGGGGCCCCTATGCTGTCAACACCAGCAGTTTCTACCAGGTAATTGATGGGCATAGAAAAATACGTTCTAATTCCATCCCATCAGCTCCTTTGTGTTTCTTTAGACAATGAGCAAGGTTTATATGAGCAAGTATGCTACATTTATATTCTAACCAATAAAACATTATTTTATCAAACTCTCTGTTCTTGTGGTGTACACCTGTAAATAGAGAAAAAGAAAGAAAACCATTGTAAATAGCATTTTTTAATGTTGACTAAAAGTCCGGTTCTGTTTTCATCGTTAAACAAATGGAACATTTTTATCATCAGAAATGTTGTATTAGCTTCATTTGAAACATTGCATCAATCTGTTATTCAGTAAACATTACAAAAATGTTTTATTACAGTATTTTCTCAAGGTACAGCACTTATTGTTACTATAAATCCTAATAAATTATAAGCAGTGTTTCAAAAAAGCCAGACAATCAGAACACAAATCCATTCTTCAGAGTTGTCTCTGTGTATTACGCTCAGATAGGAAAAAGTATTTTAACATCAAAAAGTTACACATTTCAGCTTTAAAAGAGGAAAGGATCCAGCAGATCTGATGTTCCTGCAGGCTGTTCCATGCTCAGCTCATGTTGCATGTACAGACAGACTCTCTCATCATTTTAACTTGGAACAGCCAGCAGTTCATGACAAGATGATCTAAGAGGTCTGTTTGGTAAAGTCTTAGCAGTTCTGATGTTTTTCTGGAGCTATAGTATTTTACTCTTTCATTTTTTTGTTAATGACATTTTGTCCACCACGGTAAGTTTTTGTAAGGCTTAAATCTTTTATTGACACAGATAAACCCAAACTAAAAGTGTTTGCTGTTGACGATTTTGACTTGGTTGATTGTATGTAACTGTGTGTAATTGTATGTGACTTCAACCTAAAACTAAGTGACCTCAGGAATCCCTTGCACAGAGAATTGACAACAATCCTTTCAGCCAAACTCACAACAGATTAAATAATGCATGACAGAGGCTCTCTCTCTCTTTCTCTCTGACCTGTCAAATGAAAAAGAGCCAAAGCTTTTTATGAAGTCAGTTTGGGGTGAATTACATGTAGAATGGCAAAGAGGTGATTATTTTTTAGCTGTTGGCCTTCAAGGTGAGCAGAGGGAACTTGCTGATAGCCAAACAACTTCATCTGCTTACATGATTATAATTGCTGCACGTGGGACCCCAAACAGTCATGTTGACTCCCTCTCCTCAGATGGGGCACAATGCCCTGGGTAATACACACGGCAGTAAATGATTGGAGAAAGAGAATGGAATTGTTTTTATTAACCACTCACGTTGCATGTAAAGACAGGAAATATCAAAAATGAATAAAAAGTTGAATGCATTATCTACACAAAGATTTTAATCAAAATAATTAGCCCGGCCACTACAGGGACCTGTTTGGACCTTTGTGCATTAGAGCGATTAAAAACGTACCTGTGCACTGAATTTGAACCAGCGTGCCTGCAAATATAAACCAAGGGAATAGAGCACTACTACAGTTTCAGTGCAACAGTGATTGCTTCTGACACAGAGAGCCAGGCAGCGTAGCAGAGCAGGGCACGTGTAGCTATGAAGCTAAACTATAAATGACATTTAAACTTGAACTGTACTGTAATGTATGTGTAATCCTTTAAAGATGTTTAAAGATTAACAGAAATAAATATCGCAACTGCTGTTGTCATTGTCTTATTATTATGGTCAGTCTGATATACAGTACAGAAAATTACACTGACGTATGCTTGAGTATGTGAGATGTGTGTGTAATGCTGAGTTGTTGTTTACACGCAACGCATTCATGCATTTGTGTTGATCCTGTTCTGTCAACATAACTGACAATGTAACTCTGTATGTGTGTGTGTGTGTTCTGTTCATTCAGTGATTATTTCACAGCTAATACAATTAAATGTACTTTACATTAATACAACAGTTTGTTCTGGTCCTTTAATCTGATCTAATTTAATCTGATACAAAAGCTGAAGCAGTTTAATAGCACTGGAAGGGGAAATTATCTATTCCACCCACATACTGTGATCCAGTCCATGTGTTGCATGGTGAAATGCAACCCTTAATATTTTGGCTTCTTGTTCTTGTGGAACAATTTCTGTTGACAGAGACAAAAAACATAAACAGGTGAATTTTGTCTGTTATTTTGACAATTATTTGTAGAACTGTTGTATAAAAAGCAATATCATACAAACATGCCTACAGGTGACTCGCAGCCATATTGATGTTAAGTGAAAATGTAATCTAATCTGGGATTTAGAAAAGTTGTTTTGCTTACATTTTACTCTTAAACTTAGATACTTAAAAAGAAAGACACCAAAAGAGATTTTTTTAAACACACCATCAATCAGTGTCTAGAAAACAGACATGATCCTTCTGGTGGGCTGAAATGAACCACCCAAAAACCACTGAGAAAACATTTTAATATACACAATTGTGCTTAAGAAAACCATTTAACCACTGGTTACTTCAATTCTTTGTCTCTATATAAGCAGAAAAGTGTGAGACAGCAGGGTAGTTGTGGTAGACTGTTGGTTAAAGACTTGAGTTGTTATTCCAAAGGCTGTAAGTTTAGTCCCAAGCACAAGTGACCCTTAAGATGTGTCTTTGTGAGATGTTTAATAAATGTTCGCTCCGCGCCATGATCTTCAACAAGGGAGATGTGATTACCTAATGGTAAAGAACTTGGATTAAAATCACAAAGATTGAAAGTTCAAACTCAAGTATGGTTGGCCCAGATTTTGTGCTCTATCACAATTGCTTAGAGAGTCATTTAAGCATTGGTGGCTCCAGGGCAACGTCCTTTCAAAAAAGTAAGAGCTGTCGTAATGTAATTGTTAAGGATCTAGGCTGACACCACAAAAGTTTCCTTGTCAATCTCAGGTAAGGCTGACCTAGAAACTTTGAGTTAGGTACTAAATTTAACATTTCCCTTTATCACTATTTTGAGCTGACATTATTATAGTCATCATTTTAGCACAGGTGCACACATGCAATGATAGAATGAGTTATTTGATTTGCAGCTGGCAACAAACATCATTACGTCTTAGATGAAGATGACTTGAAGCCTTTAAAGTGTTCGTATCAGCTTTCAGCAATTTATTTTTTAATAAATACGTATAATACTTTTGCATTAAAACCAGTCAAATTAAAAGATGTGCCTAATTTTTGCCATCATGTTCACTAACCTGTTTTGTAGCTAATCGATAAACATAGTACAACAAACTCAAAACCTCAAAATATGAAGAACATAAGAATTCTAATTATATGACCC
This sequence comes from Botia almorhae, assembly GCA_036877575.1. Classification (NCBI taxonomy): domain Eukaryota; kingdom Metazoa; phylum Chordata; class Actinopteri; order Cypriniformes; family Botiidae; genus Botia; species Botia almorhae. Next base: position 11,529 of record JAZGTJ010002094.1, read on the forward strand.
TTATAAGAGGTAGTTACAGAAATGACCATGTGTTCATCTCTGAGAACTGCTGTTCAGTGTGGTGGTGTTAAAATGAACATGTTAAAATGATCATCTTCAGATGATTGTTTCATCTGCCCGAGCTCTTATCTGCAGGTGTACATGCCACCCCATCAACCTCACTATATCCTATAGACAACTGCATGACACTGCACTGATTCCAGATTAGTAGCAGTGATAATGTCATGTTAAAGTCAGAATGAACACAAGCACGTCTCATCCTCTGCCTCCCTAATCATCATGTGGGCTTTGATTAGCTGGGTCAGAGATGTGATGGGTGCCATTTTCCAGCACTGCTGGGTGTCCAAGTAAAATGATTTACCGCACTTACAGCTACTTTCTTCTTTATTGTCTTTTTCCTCCTCTCATTCCCAATGGTTTTAATCTATTTTTGCTGCCCGCACGCCAGTCGTTTATCATAGGTAGAATGGCTGGAACGTAATCTGGCATTAGCAACCAGTGATTAATACCTCAGGATTAAAAAATTGAAAGCCAAAGTTTGTCATTTGAATAAATCATGACAACATATCACCATTACTACAGATGAAAAAGAGGAACCAGCTCAGGAGGGCAGGAAAAGACAAGCTGATATTGTGAGAGGTCTACAAGAAGGCTGTATTGTAAAAGGTTTAATCATAACAGCGGTACATGGGTTAAGGTAGAACATTCACAGCATGTCTACTGTGGGCCACTACACAGTAACTGTCTCTAACAAGAGAGCACATAATGGCTTATTCGTATCTAATTTCTGGCACAATAAGCATACATTTCACGGGTTTAGAGCTTTATGCTTTAATATTATGTTTTAATTATTAATTGTTTATATTTTAAAATGTACTTTAAACTTTGATTTATTTAAACTCAAACAAAAATATAAATTAAAATATAAAACAAACTTGACAGCATCAGTTAAACTTCACATGAGGTACAATAACTTCTACATTGTTAGGCTGAATAAAATACATGACCCAGACTGGTTGTGTAAGATGTCTGGTGTGATACACTGGTTTTGGCAATGCTAACCAGACCAAAGGTGATTTCCCTCTATCTAAGACTTACACACACATTCTCTGCCACAGGCCACTGGTCAAACTCCCCACCTGTATAATTTATGACACACACTCACTACAGCCTCTGTCTGTTTTTGTGTGTGTGTTTATAGACTCACTTATTTTCACAGCATTCAGAAAATATCAACACAGCCAAACTACTGCTGGAATAAAGCAGATGGACAAAGTGAAGAAACTACCTTGTTCCTCAATGGAAATTTTCTATATTTTTACAGTAATGACTGTGGTATTTTGGTGATGTGTTAGAGGAGTAAGAGAAAACACAAGAAGTAATTGGGAGTAAATGTCCGTTCATACTCTTAGATTTAGTTTTTTGTGTCATCTTGTCCTACTCTTGGGATTAGCTACTATTCTAGCCGTCCATATTGGAATGTTACATTGACACACTCAACATTAGCCATCCAGCTGAGCTTTAGTTCACACTCAAGTGACCACGTGCTAAAGAAACATTAGGGACCATTTAAAAAGCACTTAAAGAAGTAAATCCCACTTGGCAACATAAAGTTCAATTAAGCAAACAAGTTCTTTGCTAGTTAACCTGCTCCACGCCTCACAACTGATCAATAAGATCATAAAACCAGCACTAAAAACTAGTAAAAGGTGCACCTGAAGTTCCTGTATTGTTGACTTAAAAATAACAATTAAAGTGCAGAAGAAAGAAAGAAAGTTAAGCTCTGAACCAGAGAAAAGATGATGGCACCTTTTCAGTCCACATGGTGCCTTTACTGTTAATGTGAGCATTAGTGCAGAACGTCTCTCTGGACTGCTGCACTTCTCTAGCTTAATTATTAAGAGTGCTGGCTAATGAACTGCAGTATTACTGAGGTGATAATCACTGTCTTGGTAGGTGCATTAAGTGATGTTCTGTGACTGCGTTCTGAGAAAGAAAGAAAGAAAGAAAGAAAGAAAGAGGGAAACTATCACCCAGCACATCTGCATCACTAAAGCTTCTGTTAAAGACAGAATCATCTAGAAAACTCAATAGTCGTATATGTGTACAAACATCTGATAAACATCCTACAAACAGCAGATTCACATACATTTGTAATCAAAAACGTTGTGAAACCATCTGCTGAACGTCACTTAAACATTTGTCAGGGGGTATTTTTATCATCAGTGACCATACGCTGCAAAATGAGCATCTCCCAGCTAAACACACACATATGGAATATGTTTTGCAATCAGTGTAAGAATTACAGGTCAAGTTTGAAATGCCAGACAACTTTATTAAATCTCTCTCATCCAACACTAAGAAAGAAGACATATGACCACATCATGCTATTCTGCTAACAGCAGCCATATAGCTCTGTGCGTGAGAGCGCTTTAAAACAAGCATACGTGACCCAGTTCTGTCCACAGTCTTTTAGACTTGGCTTTAATGTATGTGGTGTGTGTGTCGGTGTAAAGGCCAGTGTTTGCCGTGTGTTTTACAGACTGTGGGTGCTGTCAAAATAAGGGGCCCCTCTGCGTGGGTTTGACATTTTAGCAGCCTGCTATTGGCTCCTCCTGCGATCTTTGCACACGCATGTACTTCCCACGATGCCGCTCTCTGTTTCCGCCTCCCGTGGAAACGCTCTGGTCTCATTTACCCATGAACCCCAGCTTCCAATCCCCCCTTACCCCCACCCCCCAACATCTCTGCAACGGCCGATTGTATTTTTGATGTCCAGAGGGGCAGCGCTCCGATTCATCATCTTTTAATATGACATCTCACATTTATCACTTGGGTGTTAAAACACGCAACGGCCATCGAAAATGAGCTTCATTAGCCGAAAATTGTGGCTGTAAGTACGCCGCTAATTAAATTCAAACAGACTACGCCGACCAGAGAGGCAATTATATTATATGCACACAACATGATGAAGTATTCCTTGCTCTGTTAAAGAGGCAGCACAGCATGCAAATATTTGTGTGTCGTTGACCCCTCAAGCGGTCTGACAGAGCCAGCCCAGGCATTGCAGTCTGTTTGATTGTGTTAATTTGGGTTTTTGAATAATATATCAGGGTTTCCTCTTTCGCAGCCTGCTTGTGCAATTAAGCACTGCCAGGGTCCAGACGATTACAGGCTGTGACATGCACACCTTACTGAACGCAAATTTCTAAAGTCTCATTGTTTAATCTCATCTCTGAGGCGCTTTGGGGATGGTAAGTGAAAATTATAGTTATTCACTTTGATGTAATGAATTGTTTTAAGATGCAAGTACTGCCTATCAGACTACCCATTCCCGTCCATCAGTAAATGCAGAACAGCCTTAGTTAACATTCCTAAACGGATCTCGGAAACATTAGCTAAAATGTGGCTTAATTGAAGCCTGAAAAGCTCATAAAGGACTAAAATAAATATCTAATCCCACACAGAATCAACAGTCCCATAAAACAAAAATTGTGTAGCAATTAAAAGCTCCGCTTTTACTTTTCTCCTCATACAGCACTTTTGACAGGAGCTTAATGACTTTTCCACAGCGGAGGGCCCCAGGAATGTGCGGGCTGGGCCCCGTGTAAAGGAGCGGAGCAGGACCAGGATGGCCACAGATGTCACGCCGCGGTCTCTCTGTCTCTTTTTCCAGTCCATTGAGCTTGTTACAGCCGCTCTCCACACGCACCCTGCCTCCACATCCTCTCTTGAACACAGTTCTCTCTGCGTGAGGTGAGAGACTGGGGGGCCGCTGGAAATGGTTTGTGAAAAGGGGCTCCCAGGGGTCACATGGAGACTGACGAGAAAGAGAAAAGAACAACCCAACACACCTGCAGGACGACCAGGCGCACGCTGAATGCCCGCAGGGGCCAGTGCTCTAGCCTGTCTTGTGGATCGGTGGTCCAGTTGTCATGCACTTTTGCCCCATTCTGCCCACGTCTCTCTCATCTTGGCCCTCATTCATCTGCACTGGGCACCCCCCAAAATCAACAGCACCTCTTGGGCACAGCCTCCCATTAAAGACATCTGTGCTAAGGCGATGAGCAGATAAATCATTTTTGCAGAACAATTTTGATAAATGAGCTGTTCGCTTTGGAGTACCTGCGCTTCTGCGTTTCTTTACCCTAGTGGTCTATGGTTTCTGTTTCCAACATGCTGCAGGCTTATTTTAAACCCATGTATATACCCATACACACACAGACACACATACATGCCAAACCCACCTCCTGGCAACAGCAAAAGTAGAGGATGTTGGAAAGATCTTTAAATAAAGAAATGGTTTAACCAAGTATTGTATTGTGCTACAAGCAGATAGTTATTTGACAAGTATAACTTAAGGTTAACTTAAACATCCCAGTTTCGGCATAAAATAAACCACACATGTAGGCAAATAGTCTTGTGAATAAAAGAAGTACTGATTAAATAAATTAAAGATAAAAACTTTATCATATCTAAAAAGATAAAGATTATGTTTCAGAATGATTGTCATAAAAGTATAGTATTTGAGCAAATTATTAATTCATTAAATGCTTAAAATATTTTATTTGTGAATGTATACCAGTGTCAGAAATTAATTAAAGTTCTATTAAGGAGTGATTTCACTATTCACTATTAATATTTTTAGGGTCTGTCTCTCATTCTATACGAGTTGGCTATTTACAGTGTGTCAAATGCTTAATATATTTACTAAAATGGTTATTACAGTGTCTAAACAAAACAGAAACAGAATATAATATTATGAAACATATCAGATGATTTTATTAATTCAATTCTTTAAAAATCTGGGGCATTTCTGCACCAAGCCAAAGTAATTTCTGAGACTGGTGTGTGTGATGTACAGTAACATTTGTGTGTAGTAAACAGGAATACACAAAATAGCTGACAGTCATAACTTACCTTTCTGTTTCAATTGACAATGCTATTTAATGAGCATTAAATCACTTTATAATGTGCCTCATTATCTGAAGACCTAAGAACAAGATACTTCACCACAGCAAGCTAAAAAACTAAATAACAAAACAAAGAAAATTCTGTCAGTCTAAAAGTTTTGAGGGCTTTGGAAAAACAGCCAGCACAGTCATTTAATGAAAGTTGATGGCACACTTATGCATTTTAAATGACTGCTTTTGTTCACCAGTTCAATTATCCAGGACAATATAACAATCATAAAATAAATTAGGCTTTGTGCTTGAGGGAATTCATGAGGTATCTTTGATGTAATAAAATCAAACAAATATCTAATTAACCATAACCATTATGTTATGGTTTACAGTTCTTATTAATCGTTGTTAATGGAATAAATCATTAAGCACTACTCAAAGTAGCGATCCACCTAATCCAAATTAAACAAGATTTCCTGAAATATGAGCAGCATGTGTTTGAGTGTAAAGTGTCTGAGGACCATCGGGGGTCCATTCTGTGCTGCTTGACATGTTGCTTTTATTGGTCCTGTTCAGGGAAGCACAAGCCTCCTTCAGACAACTGTACACTGTGTTGATTTAGCTTTTTTTATTATAACATATAAAGACAAAACATTAAAATTCAGTTGGATTACAAGAGCTTATTTTCAAGGTATCTCAGGTCAGATTTCAAGAAAATCTGTTAATTGGCCAGGTAGTCTTAAATCCAAATGTTCCTCAGCAGATGAATTGTGAATACGTCAATGAAATATGAATATACACAGTATCCTGAAAGAAGAGAAATGTGCACATGACAGACTTTATTAAAGACTGCATGCTGGTTGTAGAGAACTTGTGTCACTTAGACACACCCGCATACCTGCACACACAAAGACACAGTTTGTCTTCAGGGATCTTTTTGGGAAAACAGAAAGATGTTTTTCATTTAAAAACAAAAGTATGATGAGTTATAAGAAGGACAAATCGACAATTCTGCCTAATTTCTAGGTCACTACTCAAATGTAAACAAATGTTTTTTTCATTTCCTTCTAAACAGAAGATGTTCTTTAAAAGATCTCAGATCATGTTGGGATAACATGGTGTCAGGTTTTACATTGTGTTTATTTAGCCGAGTTTTGCAAAATTACAAACTTAGAGTATTACAGGCAGACGTGAGTTTTGCACAGATGTGTGAAGTCCAAACACATGCAAACAGTATGGCGAAGATACTAAGAAACTCTGAAATTTATTTTTTTGTTCATTTTAAAATGTAACTTTTAACTTTTTGTTCATTTTAAGTTCATAATTTTAAAATGTAACACTCAAATACAGTGAATAATATAGATTACAATATTATTATAAAGACATACAATTTACCCACAATGCCTTTATCATTTAATCAGCAATTAGGAGCCAAAATACAATAATTTATAGAATACATTTAATGTACCATAAAAAACACCAGATCCAATTTCCCATACCTGAGTGAAAACTACGTTTCTAAAACAAATAAACTCTGTTTCTATTACAATTCAGTATGTATTAACATTGTCCTTTTCTCCCCAGAATCATCTTTGGGCCTGTTGTGTCTGTAACCGGCCTGTGGCAGCAAACATATTTGCAGTGTGTGCAGTGTGTACTACAGACAGCAAGTGAGCATTCTGCTTCTGTGAACTTTCTCCACCAGAGGCCTGTGGTTTGTTGTCCTACACTATATGCTAATGGCATCATAATGTTATTTAGATCAATCAGTCCTCTTGAGTCCTGCTGCATGACTGGAGCTGTGCGGTAAGGTCAAGAGCAGCAGGGGGGTGGGGGGGTTGAATGTGAGCAACATCGCTACAGCGCTAAGCAGCCCCCAGGAGAAGCAGGCTTTCTCACTTTGACTCTCTCTTTATCTGCCTGTCTCTCTTTCTCCAACTCGCTCTGCATCTTTACCTGATTGGCCTTCGCACCTCTATCAAATGAGGAGTGATACGAGCTCTCCCACAGACCCTGCTGGGATCACAGTGACCAGTGACACACTCCACCAGAGCAAGGCATGCTGGGAGCCTGTGAGTGTACCGATCACACTCTTTTGTGTGTTTACATAAGAATCCCCCCAAAAATACCTTTGGCTTTTTAATTTTACTTTATGAATTTACGTCATGCAAATATAGTCAGGCAGTAATAGTTTTAGTATATCTGTAAGGGATAATGTACAGTCAGCTGGTCATTATCACAAAATAGGCCCTGAGAGGGTGATGAGTTCTGGGGTTTACTGTAATAATAATGGTAGATTTTTTTTGCATTATTTTAGATAATACACAAGTTAAATGTAAATCGGAGTATAAATTATTTGAAATACTGCAACGTGCTACTAGAGACATGAAATTAACACAGTGTTGCAGTCAGCAACAAAGATCAAAATACAGAGTCCAGATGTCATCAAGTGAAAATATTTTTTTGACCAATCAGAATAAATTAAACTGAAAGAAAGAAAGAAATTATTGATATACCATTAAAAAGTAAATTCTGGAATTAGTTTAATAATAAGAAAACATTTCCAGTATTATAATTCCTGTATCCTCTATTATAAAGAGTTATTACAGAGTTAATATAAATATAAAATATAATTAGCAATTTGGAGATTCGCATATAATGACTCTCCTTAGAAGAATGGATTGGTGTTATAATATTACAATCAATATTCATTAGTGATGAAATGCACACGCTAGTATCTTCTGCTAACATTAGCATAGTGTGATAAATAATTTGTGAACAAAAACTTTTTTCTTATTGACTTCAATTTGTCTTGTGCATTAAAAGCCTCTGGTTTCTTACAAAATCACACACAGGAATTAATTTCACAGTTGCTAATGATGTTAGAATTACAGGCATTAATACACAACACGTAACATATGGACCTGGTCACTTAGACAGGTGTCAGCAATTTAGAACAGCTAGTCCCTATTTTTCATGCTCTGCAGGGCTGAAATCAGGACAGCGAGACGATCACATGTGTTTTGTAATGAAAGCATAATGATTTGTATGTGTAGATCATGAAATGATGATATGGTTTTATAGAGGTAAGCTTGCGAGATTGCAACACATCTCTACAATTCGTACAGCCAGCAGGTGAAATGCTTACAAGACTCTCACCACTTACAAATCACAGAATGTGTCCAAACAGAAGCGCACACACACACACTCCAGACTTCTGCGACAAACCACACGTATACACACACTCAAAACACACAAAAACTCCAACAGCCTCCCCAGAGGCCCATATGAGTTCTCAGTACTATCCTGTCTCCCTTGACGATTCAGTTCACCAGGTGTTGTCTGCAACAGGCAATTAGTAGAATAGGTGTACCTGTCAATCACAGGGGCTGGAAGATTAGCTGCTTGCCCGTAATTAGCGGGTTAGAGGCTTCTTGGCCCAAAGGATAAAGGCTTTGCCAATAATGGGCCCTGGGGTATTAATTACTGAAGGTCGAAGCTGCAGTAAAGGCCAGGATCTTAGCAGTAGAGCACGTACGATGATTGTTTAAATTTCAAAAATAATACTGGTCTGACAGTTGTTAGTGTCCCAGGGGGTTGTGGGTACAAGGTAGCCGAGGTAATTAGTTTGAAGAGGAAAGGGCATGGTTGCAGGCGTGTTTGTGAAGAGCGCGGGAGGGTAGGTAGAGAGAAAGAATGAACAAGAGTGAGAACAGGCAGAAAAATTAAATAAGACAATGGAACAGCCGATTGACGAAGAGAAAGTAGACACACCTTCCTCACGGGCGTCGTTGCTATGGCTACCATCCCAGGGCATGGCACAGGGGTGTGCAAGTTTGTGGGTAGGCGAACAAACAGGCAAGGGGTAAAGGATCTTATTAAAGTCCTAAAGATGGACTGACAGATGCTGAGAGGCACAGAAAACAAAAGAAGCCACTCACCTCGTGATGGCGGCCACCGAATGGCAGATGCCAGGAAAAAACAGTGGCGCAGGGGTTCAGCCAGAGTTCATCCAGGGGAGAGGTGATGAAGTGGACCTGCCACCGACTTACTGGGCCCTGGAGGCCCTCAGGGCCGGCCATGTTTCTGTCTCCTTGTAACACCATTAAAACCCCAAGAATCCTGCTATCACCACAGCCACATTTCTCACAGACTTCCCGTGGTGGCCGGTGTGGCAGCTGACGGGTAGCCGCAGCTCAATACACATGTCAACATGTAAACACACTCACAGCATCCGTTCTCTTACACACTCACACCTTTTGGCTATTCTACCCGGCCATGGACGAGCTGTCCACTCCATGCTGTTCTAGATTAATGCACCAGCCCATGCCCGATAACGTGCGTAAGTGTAATTTATGAGGGTTCTAAATGAAGAGCCGAAAAGAATGGGGGAAATCCGTGACCTGTCTCCAAATTTCAATATCCTACTCTGTCTCTCGCCAGGTCACAATAGGATGCTTCGGCTTGCACTCACACTCTGGCAGGGAACAGTAAAGCTGTTACTGTAAAAACTGAGGCTGACTTTATTCACCGGAGGACAGACTTCCAGTTTGGCAAACAAATGAGAAACTGATCGATTGAGGGTGACGGAAAAACTGCGAAAGATAAAACCTGAATAGGGACAAATTTTATTCAGAATGGCCTTTGCCAAAGCTGCACTTGCTGAGAGAGAGAGGATGGTCTGTTTATAGTTATCAAACATAAAAAGCATTAAATCTGCCAAATGTAGGGGAAGATGAACCTGTTGAAGCCGGTTCTTCATCCAGAAATTGAGAGTGGGTTGGGAAGCCTTGAAGTTCATCCCGAGAAAGCAGAATGGCCAGAAGAGGGCAGTGTAGCTTCCACTGATTCAGCCAGCAGGTCTGTAATAAATCTGTGCTCATGTAAAACTCTGCACCTGTGAGCAGCCACGATATCTGATCTGAGAAGAGCCATTCGGTGCACAGTAAACATGTCACTGGGCCTGGCCCTTACAGAGCAGTTTATTCATACAATTAGACTGCAACCGTAAATAAACATAAGGCAGATTTTTGTTCACGTTTCCAGCAGTAGCCTGACAAAATGCCCTCCTCTCTCTCTGGATATAAAATCAATCAGGTAGAATGAGGTAAAATATTTGCATGTTGTTTTATAAGACTAAAAGGATCGTTTAACTATTCATAGAACCTTATGGTAATCATAAAAAAACAAGTCACATTTAACATTTAAATCAAGCCTTTTGCATAAAGAAAACACAGTGTATTTTAGAACCATTACCATTTTTGCATTGTGACACTATTTTTATATTTTTTAAACTATTTTTAAACTATTTTAAACTAAGCAAATCTGACCAAATTCTGAGTACTGCATTCTTGTTTTTTGATTGCCATTGGTTTAGTCACATTGTAAAATTACAACATTTAATAATCCTTCTTTCATCCTTGGGTGAATATGACCTGGATATCTTACTGACTGATTTTGTAAGAAAGACTGAATAAAATGTCTAACAAAGAACCATTGTTAAACCACAGATTTAGCCTGATAGATGTATAAAATATGATTTAGTTCAGAAAGGCAGAGAAAAACAGATACATTAATAATGCACTGCACATTACATCATCTTATCACACTCAGAGAAACTACTGTGCAGTATCAGGAAGGTAAAACATTAGCTGACATTTGATATCTTTAACCTAATGTTCTCTACAGAGAGCATTAGAGAGCACCAGAGAGTGTTACCCAGCATTCCCTGCAGTTCTGTGTGACAGAGATTAAAGAAGAGTAAACAAAATGCTTTGCTGATCTCTCTGCTTTCTGAAACACATTATTACACTGGCACCTGTGTGTAACATGTGGAACCTAATGTCTTTTCATTTACCATTTGCTTCCTCCTAAACAAGGCGCGGCTGTGGGTGCCGTGCGCCTGGTGTAAAAGACGTCTGGGGAACGCCAGCTGTGGATTTACAGTCAGACAAGCAGTCGTCCAGAAATACGCTGTAAAGGGCCGGCAGCTGATAACAGAAAATCACTTTTTTTCCGGTTTCAATGCTGTTTAACAGATTTGAAGGAAAGAAACTGAACAGGTGTGATGTTTGGGGACATGAGGCATTGTTGCAGAGACTGAACTAATGTCTGCATCTGTGGAAGTGGATATTGAAGCATGCATTTCTTTTTGGATGCAATATTTTCTTTTCAGATGTTCATAATTACATATAAAAGGATATATATTGAGATGACCACAGTATGTTTTAAAATATTTTTTGGTGTATAAATCATTTTAAATGCAAACATCTATTTTCTTTTGCCATATTTAAAACATAGTCTCAGTATCACACTCTCAGTAAGGTTATACTCACAGGAAGAACTTTCCCCACCCTCTTTTGTGGTTGTCACGGCAGCCAGTCGTCTAGGGGAGGCCCAACCCTTGGCACATGCTGAAGCCCTGACTCTGGTTTTGATTCAGTCACCTGGCCAGCTTAAGTTCATTGCAAGCCCACACTAATCGCTAGCAGAGACTTTTCATTCTTCCTGCAGCCTACTGGTTTTCACATGCTGATTACATTCCTACACTCTCTCTTGTTCCGTTCTGGAAAAATTTGGACCAGCGCATGTGTGTGACTCCTTCCCACAGGTTTCCCACTTTGATCCAACACGACTCATATGTTTCCTCTAATTAAGAGGGATTTCATTCACCTTTCCTCAATAAAAAAAGAGAAAGTTTGTTTTTTGTTCATCCTTTTGCCATGTTTATTTTTCCTTCATTTTAAAACCCAAGGCAATTCGTAATCCGGCCCTAGTCTGAAAAAGCAAAAAGACATTACAGATAATGAGGGTAAACTTGGAGTTCTTCCACCTCAAATTTCGAGGTAATGCTGGAAAAAATCTGTGAAACTTAGCGAGATAGAGTGAAATGTCATAAAAGTGCTAAATCTTTGTCTTTCCCTCTACGCCCATGCCTGGTTGGACAGGGCCCAGGGCCATTAGCAGGCATCGGTTCTGGCTGGTGTTGGCTGGAGTTAATAGTGTGTCTCCAGTCCATCAGGTCAGTTTGCCGGGTGGCACAGGGCTAAGTTCTCCTCGGTGGCCCCTAACGGTTTATGGAGAGTCGCCTGCACTAAGCACCGCTCTGTCAACCCATGGTTCAAACACCCTTTCTGGATCAATGACACAAAAGACCTCTAAGTTTTACATTTTTTCCAGACCTGCACACATAGAGGATTTCAGTGATTAGAAAAGATGAAAAATTTCACAAAGTCAATCCCTTTGGTTTCAAAAACAGTTTTACTTAAACCTACTGACCAAATAAGAGGCTAGACAGGGTACTTTAAGTAATCTAACTTACTTGTACAACTTAAAGCACAAGTTGTGTTAAAGTGAACCATTATTTATATGTAACATTTAAATGGCTAGATGACTCAGATCTATATTTTCAAAACTATGCTAGATTTTTTTAAACTAGCAAGCAGTCATTTGGCTGACACGTCTATCCATTTTTATAGTGCAAGCCCGGACAGAATCTTCAGATTTTGTTCTATATTTTTTGTGTTCATTTTTCGAATGTATTTTTAATAAGTGATGTGCAACTGTTTAAGTGTTAAATGTATATTATTAGTAGTGACCAAACAACTGTGTGAAATCAAGCCTACCCCAGGTAAACAAGATCACCTCCACAATCCAAAAAAAGGAAATCTTGTCTTGTCTTGAAAAACAAATCTGATTCAGATCAATCTGCAACGCATCTGAAAATCAGTGTGTAAATGTGCTGTTGTCATCAAACTTTAAGCAGTAATATTTTTGATCACACACAATTTTGTTTGAGACTAGTTAAATAGGCGGCTGTAAAACTGAATCTGATCCATCTACATTTCCCTAATGGAATTATTACGTGGGGTTAGCATGTCATCATTTGTGGTAAAGCAATATGCTCCCTAGAATAAGGGGAAAAGCCCCCTGGAGTTATTATTCCATAATTTTGATTTAGTATTCCATGTATCCACATAGAGGACTGTAGGATTACTACTATGGCCTTGAGTATCTTGGAAAGGCTCAGATGGATGTCAAACTTTCCACACATTACGTGAAAACACTACACAGGTAGTGTATAGCACAGCTAGTGTTCTAATGCAGTGATTGGTTTAGGTGGATATGTACAGAAGAAACAGATGTATGCCTGCAGTCAATAGGACACTCAAGGACACTGTGTTTTTATAAGGTTGCACAGCCTATGGGTAACATAACCTAAATTTGACACTTAGCCAACAGCTTTTTTATATGTAGGTCTGTCCAAATTAAACACAATCCTTCACATTTACTTCACATTTTATTTAGTTGTAGAGGAAGAGGAAAAACAAGAGAAGGTCTTAGAGTCAGCAAGGTCAGCTTTGGTTTGAGGTCCTTCAGCAAGCATAGAAATGGGACTCTCATGCTGAAGAAAAACGGATTTACTGTTTAACACATGGTAGCTGGTGTGTAGCTGGTCTAAGATGCTTATTAGCTGGTGGAAGGTAGTAGACCATCTAGGGGCACCATCAAACCAGCTATCAGCTGGTCACACCAACTTAGGATGGTCAGACCTATTTTTGGAACATGGTTGTTGGTCAACCAGCTAGAAACCAGTTACCATTTCCTAAAACAAAGCAACTAAACATAGTCAACTTCCAGGCTAAACATTTGATTAAGACATTGTTTGGATTTTCTCTCACTTACATGCACACACATAAACACACACGCACTTCTCTGCTCACTCTGGAGAATACAGATTGTGAAGCTGCTCTAAAAAAATAAAAAAACAAAACAAAAACACTACAGACTCGCTCTGACTTGCAGGGATGTATAAGTAAGGCTATTGAGTTCTATTGTCTTTGACAAGTGATATTCTGAATATTCAACATACGGCTCTGATTTTCTAGCCTCTGGTCCCAGATATGAATGTTAATATTGATAAAGGCAGAGGCCATTTTCTTACACCTCAGTTTTGCCACAGGTTTTTTTCTGGACCATTGTAAAAAACAACCTTTCAGAGAAAGAGAAGCTGTTACCTGAGCCCCTGAGCTCTGTGCTTAACAGTTGTGGCCCTTCTTTCTTACATATTTCTTACCAGAGGGACAGTGAATGGATTTTTTTAACAGAAATCTGTACATTTTCACTTCACGAAGCCATGGGCAGCGTAGCCGACATGAGTGTTGCACCAAAACATGCAACGGTAAGAGGCTGATGAAATCTCGTATGCTAACACTAAAGCTGTAGACAGCAGCGCAGCATACCGTATGTATCAGCACAAGTTTGTTGTTTTTTCAGTCTTTTCATTAATCTGACTGCCTGAGAACATGGAACATTAAATCTGCATGCAGAAAGACAGGGAGAGAGAGAAGGTGAGTGGGGTGGATTAGCTGCAAAACACCCTGAGGGAAGTGGGGTGTCCTGAACTGGAACAAACCAGTCTCCAGCCTGAGGGTGAGAAGCATGTCTAACAGAGCAAACACAAAGTTGCTCTCCGAGCCCCACCTTTCCCTCCTGAAACACTCCACCAACTCATCTGAGAAGGAAACAATAGCTGCGGCTTAGAAACCTCTGAATCACACATTTTTAATCACACATTTAAAGCAACGAATTATATTACATTGCAACTGTTTATGAAATATAATGTGTTAAGTAACTCTCTCTTCTTTATGATGGAAGTCCTATGAATGGCTTGCATGCATTTTTTTCCACAATAAAAACGGGATATTTTGATGAACAAGAGATTGTTCCCACCACATTGCTTGCATGCAATGACATATAAGCCAAAGGTGACAAACAATTTCCATACATTGTGTCATACATTTTGTGCATTTACACAAACTTTATCACACTGTATGGCACTAATAAGCATATGGCACTCTATAAAATAAACTATAAAATTAAACAAATCATATAAAAATGTATCTAAAATAAAGGTTCCCACTATTTTTGCCCACTATGGGAAAAAAAGAAGTCTGCAACTTAAATTTTAAAATGCATAACTTTCTTTGAAAAACACTTTGTAACATATTACCCACAAGACTGCTCAGATCAGAGTGTGTTGGACAAAAAGAAATGACTCACAAATAAATATATTGCTAGTGCAAAAAAGAAGATTATCTCTCAGTGTTGTTTATGACCTAATTTCAAAGACAAACAAGGAGAAGGACTTCCAGACCGACATGATATGTGACATTCAAACATATTGATGGAACTAGCATCCTACTTTTTATTGCCCAAACCCGGCAAAAGGCCTCCAAGAGGTTCCTATCACAGAAAGTGACATGTGATATTATCTCTGAGCATGACAGCATCATAAAGTAACAGAGGATGGCTACCATCTGGATATGAAATTAAGCTTTTATTGCTGGTGTGTGGTGTTGAAGCGTACTGTATTTTGGGAGATAGTACAGGGCAAGGCATTGCTTTGGAACTTGTGTCCCTCAGCACATCAGAAATCTGCCCTCCTGATATATACATCCTGATACATTAATTCCTTCTTGGGTTGCAGCATTGAATTAAAGCTGAAGAGCTGTCATTTTGTGCCACTATCAGCACCAAAGAGTATTGCAAATATAATAAAAGAGATAGTCCCGCCCCAAATTTACACCATTGGTTGAGTCAACTGCTATGACAAGCCAATCAATAAACAGAATAATATTAAAAGTGCCATATACTGTAGCCATGTTGTTTAGAATTTTGGGGAAGGTAAACTATGATTGGATTATTTAATGTTAACAGTGATAAATTGTGGAGTAACATATACACACATGAAAGAGAAAAAAACATTAGGTCACAGGTTCTTCTAAATCATGCTGAACATGCTTGACTGAGAAACTGCATTTAAAACCCAAGTAAATCATTAATGCCTAGAATCTTACACATTGGACTTAAGCTTGCAGTGACTCAGGAGGGATGGTGTAGCATATAGTGTTTAGGCAAAAAATAATCAGGGCCAGTATCTGTCAACTGAGAGGTTGAAGGATTGAACACAAGACTGGGTGATGTGTCATTGTGATGTCATTGACACTTAACCTCAGGTCACTCCAGGCATGCTGGCACTCAGAGTTTGGAGGTGGCTTTGGATAAAGTGGCAGCCAAATGAATAATTAGCAGGGCTGTGTGCAATCCCACAGAACAGATTTCTACAGAATTAGTACACGCATTATTCACATTTCTACATATCCTCCGGACCACGTGTGCATTTGTTTATCTAAATATCTTGACTAATCTACTGTTATTATGCTTTAAGCTACCAATAAAAATGTACTAATCTCAGGTCCATTTAACACGCTTTACCATGCAGCACACTGAAAATTTACTTTACAGAGTTCCACACATTTTCCCCCAAAATCAGAGAAGTAAAAGTTCAGCAGATTCCATGTGTGCCTGATAATTATTTTTTAATTTGATATTAACTTATAAAGATCTGCACATGCAAATGAACTAGACCTCTTTCACCAACAGCATGCAGCATCTGATCCATAAGTACATCCAAGGTTTGAATTTGTTTAAATAAATAAGCAGAGCTTAAAAATATAGTATGCCTGGCATGTGAAATTGTTACATCATTGTTACAGACTAGAAAGGAACAAATTTATATGCTTTTGCTGCTGGTATGAGCTATTGCATTCAACTGGAAAAACTATGGGAGATTGCAAGGAGGAACTTCTGTTTGTTTTGCTGACCTGTATGAATGATATAGTGTTTTCCACGGGAGGTGTGGATAAATTATGCTGATGGCCCGACTGCGGTTATGAAAGAGAGCCGGAAAACCTCCACTTCCTGTATGACACACTCTCCATTTCCTGCCTGCACACATTTCTCACACAGAGGGTAGTGGAGCTGGGCAGCGCTGGGACACTTATGGAGCTAAAACAACATCCTGAAGGAGGAGGTTACAGGGCCCTAAAGCCAGTGGGGTTCAGTGTCTGGGGAACACTTGTCAAAGCTAGGTTAATAAGAACAGGCAGAGGGATCATGAGGGAAACACCCCTCCTGTCCACCGCTGAGTTTTAAATAATCCTACAAATATCTGAACCTCCAAAAGCAACCAAAGGAAGGTAAATGATGCCCACCCAGGTAGATTTTGTTACAGGAGTGTCAAAAAGTGGATTATTTCAAACTTTAGATATTGTACTAACACATACTAACAGTTTATAAATTTGTTCTCATAAGGGCTGTCAAGAGAAACTTCCCTAAGGTTTATTGTTGTTAGAGGACCTTCGAAACCTCAATGTTTTACCTCACATCCATCGCTCTGACCCTAACTGGTTTATGGCATACTGTAACTTTTAATTGAAATAGATATTTTTGCTTTGGATATCATGCTTTAAGAACTACTTCACCTGTCTTATTGAGGGTCTGTGAGTGGCACTACTTTCTCACTCTGTATTGTATTACCATTATGAGGTCAAGTCTCACAGGCCTGCTGCAGTCATTACTATCCTCCCTGTAAACTCCTTAATTTGTGCTTTGTAATGGCTCCTCACATGCAAATAAAGCAATACTCTCAGTACCTGTCACAGGGGTGGGCATCTCTGCACCACCCTCAGTGCAACAACATTAAGAGAGGTTAATCTGCAAAAGCTCCAGCACACAAATGCTTATACACCAAGTTAATAAGACTAAAGCATTATTAGCCCACCTCCATAACATTCCCCATAATAATGCCGCCGGCTGTCAATCATCAGCACAATTAAATTGTTTAATGAATAAATTTACATAGATAATGATGTGGCTGTACAAAACATCTGGTTTCAGCAGTTGACATACCTGGCATCAGACCCCCATATGGAATGCTAAAGAAAATGCTCTTTTGATGCTAGCTCAAAGAAAAGTATCACTCAGAGTGATCTTTATGACAGAGATGAAATCACTTAGTAAGAATGATCCTGGCATGTTACAAGCTTTCCAGTTAATTGCTTTAGGAGAAGCTGGTCCCGTGCCTGGCGCAACCCTGCGAAGGAGCCGCCTGCCCGAGAAGTCACAGTTTTTTCCTCGCTGCATTTCAATATTGCAAAGACATCAGAAATTTTGAGACAGCGCCAAATTAAATGCAAATTTAATTCAATTCGCTCTGCGATGCTATCGCAGCTGCCCGAACTGTTCTTTAAAAACTTTATGTGCTGTTTTTACAATTAAGATGTACAATTGCCACTACATCGCTAATTTCTTTTGCATGAACACTCTGCGCTGCCAAGATATACATTTGAAACTGATGGGCTAAGAATAGGACGGGTTTTAATCACGCTGGAGGAGCCGCACAAATGTACACATCAGTACAATCACCACAAATCACACAGTGCTTAGCATTACCGTCATTGCATTACAAACATGTCATTTTTAGGCACACATGCAGTTCAGGCAGATGTAATCAGATCTTCTGTGGTTAACGTGTACTTTTTCATGTCTGAGTGAGAATCCACATTTTAATTTTTAACTACCTGCAGGCATAATGAATTTTACAAAGTTTCATGGTCACTTGAAATTACCACAATTGCCTTGAACCACAAATCTAAATTTTGTGTCTGTCAAACAGCACATCTACTGGAATGTTCTTAACATCTGAGACTCTGTGTGTAAAACTCAGACAAGTGTCCTCTTGGTTTCTAAATCTACCACTTGCATATGTAAAAACTTTTTAAACCAAACAATTGACATAATAAAAGTACTATTTTTGCATTAGTCAGTAATGATTATAATTAATGCTCTAAATGACATATGAGGCATAAGGGGAATATTTTCTCCATCTGAATAAATAAATATTATGAGCTTCCTTAGCCCCTAAGCTTTTCGGCCAAAGACTTGACATGAGAAACAGGGTCCGGAACTTATGTCTGTGTTCCTATTTATTTCAAAGATTCTCTACTATAGAATTTTCTTGAACATCTGTCATTCGACTTGGAGGGCCACATGAGATTAGGAAGCGATTTATAAAATCAGTAGATTTACTATTACATTCTTTCACATCCCTACTGCCCAAGACCCATCGTCATCCCAGAGTTAAAGGTCTTTTCCTCCTCCTCATGAGGATTTTGAGGGACAGCAAACATCTCTCCCCTAAGGAACATGTTTAGAAAACACAAACACAAGATGGCCATAGAAATGTGAAACAGAACCAGAAACAAGAGAACCAAAATTCTCTCTTTGTGATTAACATACACAGAGCGAGAATAAGGAAGATTGAAAGAGCAATAGACAGCAAGAGAGGCTCAGTGATCATATACTTAATTGTATTTCTTTTAAAACACATTAGGTTTAGCAGGTGAGTAGAGAGGCTTGGGGAAAAGGGGAGCTGGATTAAGGAGCTGTGAGGGAGGGGCTCTCATTAATGTTGTTATTATGTTTGGTACATGTTTGTTTGAAGATCCTGGTGTGCTCTGTGTTGACATATTGAGAAGCTTCCCTTGAGGGACCCTTTACAAGCAGCTGGCCATACTCACACTCAAAGACTTATTGTTATGGCCCACATCAGGGTAAAAGGGGTCTGTAGCTTCTCCTGAAGTCCTACAACTGCCCAGGACCACACAAAAAATGCCTATTCCATCTACAAATAGTAGAGAGATGTTCTCTTTAACAGAATTCCAGTTTAAAAGGGAAGTCACAGGTTATAACCAAGTAGTCAACAAATTAGATTATTTTTAACGTCTATGAACAAGTTGCACATGTACAGTACCTGTCGGCTCTTCTATATCAAATAATACACCTCAAGCTTTAAAATGATTTACTAACTAACAAGAAATAATTGAGTTTCTCTGTTGCCAACTCTCAATTCTGATTGGTAGTTTGAGTAATAAACCTAAGGATACCCTCATGGGTCCCGAGCACTCGTGTCCTCATGGCAGAGGTTCTGAGGGGTGAAAAATGAGTTTATGGTTTCGGAAATATGTTCTGAGCAAGAAATAGTCTCCAGAATAGACAAAAGCATATCTGCCAAGAGCAAGGAGTGGTTGGAATGTCCTTGTTTTTTTAGCGTGGGTTGAATGAAGTGAGGTTGTCTGGCTAGTGTCCACCAAACCCACACATTCTCCTTCGAGTGTACTCACACTCAGCACACACACACAAATATATAAACACACACATACAGACCTGCATTGTCTACTCGAGAGCATTCCTCACGCTTAGACACACCTCAATACCACTGACCCAACCTCAGTCCAGCGTTTTTACCAAAAACACATTGTGTTAACAGCTGTTGAGACCCAGAAAACCCCCTCTTCAGTCAATTAAATGTTCATCATATCAACACTTCTGTGCAGGTGCAACATGTAAATTCTGCATCACTAACACCATCAAATGGAATAACAGTAATAATATAAACTTAACAAACAGGAAGTTCTACCCCAGCTAATGTCAAACCATACTGTATGGTCAAGTCTTAATTGGTTTACAGTACTGGACAAAGGTTTGGAAACACAATTTTCACTTTTTAGAATAATAGTAAATTAATCAAAACTATGAAATACACATAGTTATTCTAGCATATTCAATGTTTTATTGTTTGTTATTGTTATCACCCAATTTCTTGAGGAATCATCCTGAGAAGCTTTTTAAATAGTTTTGAAGGAGTTCCTCTCTATCCTACGCTCTTATTGGCTGCTTTTTCTTCATTATTTTGGCCAAATCACCCATTTAAAAAAGTTGTCAAATTTTAAAATTTTACATTTTTAAAACATTTTTTCTCAATTTTTTAAAAATTTCTCTTAAAAAAGTTGTAATTTTCTAATTACAACAATTAATATGTTGGCATAATTATGCAAAATCATTTAGCTATTATAGACCTTCTTGGGCCAAACAATGATGTTAAAAGAAAAACTTTTTTAAACTTTGAACTTTTTGTAAAAAATAAGCTTTCAAATGACTTTTTTGATAATTAAACTGGGATAAATAAAACACTTTTGGAGTCAATAAATAGCAAAGATCATCTTTAGTATTATTGTAAATAAATCAACTTATCAACCTTTCACTGCTGTTCTCTAAGAGCCACAGTTAGGTGCCACCTTGGCACATCAAGAACCTTCACCACAGCAACAGACAAATTCTGCAAAGACAGGAAAGAGCGACGCAAAAGAAGTAGTTTCCTCTAAAATAAGGGGGCTGCGCATTTTCTCACTCCATGAATGCATTGCAGCGTGGCTCGGTGGGCTGTTAATCTGTTTGCACATTTGCAGCGCTAACAATGTGTTGACAACACGCTGACATCACACAGATGTCAGGCGCATCTGCCTCTTCTGGCCCATGAATATTAATGCAAAGCGCTTTGTCTCCTCCCGTTTACAGCAGGCCCTCGCTTTCTGTCTGCACTCATTTACACTTGTTTTCTTTCATCTGCGCGGCTCTTTTCTATATGCACTTTCTCTCTCCCCTCTTGTCTTATTGTTTGATCAAGTGATACACTTTTCCTTCTCTGTGTGCTTGAAACACTTGCTCTAATTGGGGAATGTTTCACCTCTGCTGTAGCAAAGGTGTCATTTCTGCTGCTTCGTTCAAGAAAAACGGTCTATTCAGAAACATAAAACCAGCAGTAAAACCCTCGGCTGTGATAATATTTATGATCCGAGGATTGTGAAGTGAAGAAGGGTTTTTTAATTTAAATGTTTTTTTTTATTACAGTAATGACAAAAAAAGGCCTACTCTAGCTTTGATTTTGTTAACATTATTTTCATGACAATTAAACATATTCTCCCCTTAGCTGATAAAACAATGACATATGCAATAAACAATGGCATGTTGTTTTATTTGCGATGTATTACAACAAGATTTTTTTGTCCTACCTCTTTTAATTGTGGTGATCTAAAGCAAACACAAATAATTTTACTAAAAACATTTTGCAGTTATAAGAATCTAACTAGAAACATCACTGAGAATAATGCTGATATAGTACATCACAAGTTAAACATTCAGAGACATTACAGTAATGAGAATTTCAGGTGGAAAATGTACTTGTCATGAAATGGTCATAAATGGCCCTGAAAGTCCCTGACCTCCGTCAGGTCAGTCCATTCTAACCCGTAAATTCTTTTAGATTCACAATTATGATTGTTTCTTGTAATATAAAATTTGTTTTTCCACTGTTCAATGAGCTGAAAAGTTTTGTATATTGACTCAAAGTCATTTCCTCTTCCCTATTTTACTGGCATGTGGTGCTGTCTAAAACTTCCTCCGCCACCGTTTCTCCCAGTGTATTGTGGGATTAACTCATAAGCAGGTCCACATGGACTCTACACCCATAAAGCTCCACAGAATTCAATCACCCCATTCACAAACTTCCACACATTCTCCACCCCTGTCATCTTGTAAATACTACTTTGGCAAATTTCCTCTTAGCTGCATTTGAACACAGTTTACCATGTTTTATATTGGTTGCAAAATGTGTCAGCGGATTACGTTTGGGCCCGACGTGAGTAATCTGTGGTTAAAGGGTGTATATTCTGCTCTGCACTGGGATTATTCGCAAAGTGTGGGAGATAATTGCCATAATCAAGAGAGGTTAATTAGCCTGACTGTGTCTGCTACCAGGCACAAGTGTTATCAAAGCAGTGCCGCTGGTGTGGTGGGGTGGCATAGGCCTCACCTCTTTTGCAATTAGGGCATCTCCACAGAGGCGATAACGCGGGGTTAAATATTCACTGTGAGCACCACCGTGGCACGGAGTGCAGCTGAGGTGTTGTGTCAGATTCCGTGCCCCCGGGAAGAGGGGAAACTGCCAGGGCATGTAATGGCATGTCATGTGACTGCTGAACAAGGATTTTGATTGGCTGGGGTCAGATAAGACATTCATGTCATACAAATTGGCAACTTTGAATTTTACATAATGTAAACAGGACATAAATAAGAACAGCTTCAGTAGTTAAGCTTGAAAAAGTTAAACCAGCCTAAAGTGGTTTGAGGGTCTTAGTTTAAACTAATGTTACAGCCTGGCCAAGCAGATATTTAGGTAGTCCCCACTGAATGAAAAAAAACAGCAACAGTGTGTTTTTTTGTCTAGGAGTAAACTGCAATTTTATTACTATTATTTTTAATATTATTCTGCCAGTGTTACCTGGTGTGCAATTTTTTTTATAAATATTGTTCACGAGTATATAGAGGTTAATTATTTTAGTGGTTTCATATTGTCCAATCACCAACAACGGCACACACAGATTATTACTGCCATAGCAACAAAAAATTCAGGGATGCACATGCTAAACAGTGAAATCTTCAGGTAATAGTCTTGCGATAAATCTGACACCACCACGTGAATGCTGCATTAAAACACAAGTGTGGAGACTCAATGTAAAGAAAGACTCCACAGGGCAAAAGCAGTCATGTTTGAATGATACACTACGCTGGATTGTTTGAAATAGTCCACACTAATGCAGCCTGCTGAATATGCCCCGAAGCTATTGCCCATTTCCAAATGGCAAGTCATCCCAATTAGCTGCACTGCACAGCCGTGAATAGATAAACACATCTGTGAACTCAACCCCCTTCATTTCTAACGCTTCACAAAAATTTGCTGCCTCGTAAGCCCAGCAATTATCAGGACAGGTGTGTGTATGGCCTCTAAAGTCTCTTGTCTACCCATATGAAGACAAAGCTTCGAGGTGGATAATGCGCAAATGTACACAGTGATAGAGAGAGATGTCTGGTCAAAAGTAAATGGTGTCATCTCAAGCCCCCCTGTGGAGGCACGTTGCCATCACAAACATTCTCTTATTAAATATCAATCCAGGAAAACACACCGTCACGGTCCATTTCAGCTCAGATATTTCACGCTGATTCATGGCTAACCTTAAATAAAGTTTTAGCAAAAGATATCCAAGATCTACATTCCTTTCAAGAGCCATATGTCGGTCATAATTTTCACAGTCTTCAGTGAAGAATTGCATCTCAGCATTTAGAACAAAGCCAGAAAAATCCAACACTGCACTGCCACGATCAAACTAAATCCTGAGATATTCGGTTGTGTTTGTATGTCCATGAACTGTGTACTGTAGGGAAGACAGTGTTGATGGTGTGTTTAGGTAAAGGTTGGTGCATAAGGGAGCCAAAAGCAGGTCTGATCTATACGGTTGTAAGTCAGAATCGATCAGGACCCAAACAGTGCAGCTCTTGGGAGTTCTGGGATGGATGTCTCGGTCTCCTCGCAGGCTCTGAGCACAAAGGCCTGGACTGGAAACTGAGGTTAATAAAGACAGAATAAAGAAAGAGAAGGATCTTCCTCTGCTTTAGCTGAGGGATGTGAATTTTAAATAGCCCCTGTTCCACCACGGACTCTGCACGAGTTATTCTGCAGGGGTGAATCTCATAAAAACATGTCCAGGTGATATTTCACCTCCAGAATAAAACAAAAAAGCATGTTACAGTTTGCATAATGGAAAAGTCCTTTTTAGAGCCTTTACGAATTTTTTCACTGTGACAATTAAGCACAGTTCCCCTCAAATACTCACTGTGATGTTGTTTTAATTCTTGTTGTTTTTAATGGTG
Source organism: Botia almorhae (assembly GCA_036877575.1). NCBI lineage: Eukaryota > Metazoa > Chordata > Actinopteri > Cypriniformes > Botiidae > Botia > Botia almorhae. The sequence continues at coordinate 35,882 of JAZGTJ010002094.1, forward strand.
ACCATCATTAGATTCTCACTACTGTAATACAGTATTGTTTTCCTTTAATAAGCAATAACTTAAAGGCAATACAACAAATTTTACCCGGTTGTATAAAACCACTGAAGTAATGTCCTTTATTTTCATATTATAATAATGAAAATTACTGTTGAATATTTATTGATTTTTTTGCCATTATGATAAAGAGAACGGGTGACTTGTGACTTTTAGACATTTTTAAAGCAAGTTTTTGTTGTAATAAAATGTAGTGAGTTTTGGTTCTGATGTCAATGAAACAATGTCTTCAATCATTTGTCTTTTAATATACCTAATGTTTTTTATTACTTTGACACATCTGTTGTTTTAAACTTTAAATAAAGGGATAATCAGCCTTTCAATATGCAGCGTAAACTTAACTAATTATTTTTATTTTGCTGCTAACCAAATTTAGATTCCACTGTTTTGTAGTTTTAAAAGTTGTATAAATTGTTTCTCTCTTCTAGGGGCCACACCTGCAGTGCCTCCAAGCACCCGACATCAATAAATCATGTCAAAGGTAAATGCAGAATAAATAAAAGATTTTTACATGTATGACTGATAAATTATGCAGACAATGTTTCTCTTAACTTTTTTGTCCTTCTGAAACATTTTTCTCCAGTGAAACCCAAAAGGCATTTCAAATTAAACAACGTGGTTTCTCATTTGAAACAATAACCATAACACAGATTGTCTAGGCTTTGTTATTAACGAGAAAAGATCTGCTTTGTGTCGGTACTCCCTCGTGGAGGGAGAGAGAGAGAGATGCGAGGGAGAGAAAGAGAAAATGCTCTTGGTGATTTGAATCCCTTGAGGGGTGAAGAATGGAAAAACAACCCCTTTGACAGACTGGGAGCTAAAACCACAGTGTTGATACAAGAGAAGTCCAACTTGATTTTTCCCCTTCACTTCTTCTGAACAACAACAAAAAGTGCTGAAGCTTAATCAGACATGGTTTTTGACACTTCTAAAGTTTCTGCTCTAAACACAAAGGTAGAAGAGCATCAGCTGAAGGCAGATGTTGAACACGGTCCAAATGCCACAGGCTTACAGAAATCTGAATTCATATTTTTTTAACCGGAGGACGAGAACATACGCCGGTGCTTGTCTGTCCCTCATGATTTACCATGTTCTTCTCCATCCTCTTAAACACTGACATATCTTCTCTCTGGTACCTGATAGACCTGCTGTCAAGAAGAAAAGCAGTGTTAAGACAGGCAAATAATGGAAAGCCTGGTTTCAAGGGCTGAATGCTGTAGCAATTATCATTATCTTCACTGGGGCCTGAGGCGCTACTCTGTTACTCTGTGCTCTGACTGATGGCATCTAATCTAACACAGAAACTTTATGGTTTATTACTTAATACTTGTATTTATACTGTATTTTTACTCAAATATAGATCTAAAGGAAGTACATTTTACCATACAATTTCATGCAGACTTCTTCAGTCTTGACACAGTACCTTTTAAATCGGATGACGTTTTCACTGCAGGTCTGTTTTTTATGGCAGGTCTTAGGAGGAGAATGAAGGACTTCCTGTGGTCAGTCATGTTCTCATTGAGACGCATGTAATGAAGAAATTAGGAGTTTTATTGATGGTAATATTTTCTAGGAACATAAAGAGATGCATTTCCTTAATTTAAAACTGGAGTTGTATTCCTACCTAAAGAGACTGAGTGACGCTTTAAAGGCTCAGCTTGGAAATACATTTGCCTATTATGACTTCCGACTGGACAATTACAGACAGATCATCAAACTTTGCTTTTATTACAAATTTTAATTTGAAAATGAATTATGACTTAATTACTAAAATCCCTGTGTAACCAGAGCATATTGTTCACAGTTTCTTTGTTTAAAGGTAAAGTGTGTCATCTAAAATAATAACTGGTTTTAAATGAGTTGTCTCATCCTGTCTGCAATGGGTCAGACAAACAGATAGTCTCACCCCAAACTCACACCATTGATTCAGCCAACACTGTTTTGGGGTGGTTAGCCTAAAATGTTTTAAGAAATCTATACAGCTGCAGTGTTTACATTTTCAAATGGAAATTACACCCATGCAAAGGCTTATGTATAGTTGTCTTCTGCATATTATGCTGAAACAACAAATTTGACATGTGCCCTTTAAAATTGCATATTTAAAAATGCATTGATTAAAGGACTAGATTACACAAAAATAGATTTAAGAAGTTTTAGCTTCAGAACACAGAAAATAGCACACATATAGACTGCTGTTGTTACTTTTATTTATCTTTTTCTAAAGTTATGAAATGTTGTTTCTATTTCAAGTTAAGAGGATCTCTGCTGTGACATTGGCAAGATGCAATCTAAAGTGAAAGCACTAAAGTGACTGAGGAGTCAGAGGGGACTCCAAATCACAAAAGATTGCCTCACATTCAGTTCTCTTCCACACATTTTTCCGTCCCGCAGTGTTTTCAGGTGTACATTTTTGTGTGTACAGCAGCAGTCCTGAACTGTGCTAGGGGCTAGAGTGAGGAACACTGAGAGAGCTCACATCACATCGCAACCAACCTGGCCAGAGCGAGCTCAGCCTCGCCTCACTGCAAATCTACAATGAGTTATAACCCAACTCTGGACAACACAGCACTTCCTGGGTTCATGCAAATGACAAAAACATGCTCTCCAATCTGTTGCTCTGTCTTTTTCTGTCTTTTCTTCCTCAAACAGGCAACAGGGATTACAGAAAGAACCTTGTCTCTGCGTACAAATATGATTTTTGGCAAACACTCATGGAAGAATGTCAAACGCTTAAGGAGAAGACCCCCCTTGGTCAGGAAGTTCATCATGTTTAATGACAGACTGACAATGTGCAGTGCAGGAAATAGGAAATATTTTTAACCCTTCTCGTATTTAAAAGTCTCATAGTGACTTACCTTTCACACAGTTTCTTAAATAAAAACCAGCCAAACAACAACAAAAAAACCTAAGAATGAGAAAAGGAACAAGTGTGTGTATTTCCAGCACTGGAAAACATGACTAACCATGTGAGATGCTAGAACAGTGACATCCGGTCGTATCTACTCATGGATAAAATCCAAAGTGTTGCCTAGTGATCAAATAAAACAGCATTCACACAAACAAAACAAACTTAACTCCAATTTTCCATATACTGCAGTTGTTCCAGTCAGACTCCCAAGTTCAACAGAGACCTGATGTGACTTCCTCCAGAGATCCTTCTGTAAGTGGTAGCAATGCTTGCAGTATTAATATTGCCACTGTATTAGTCCTCATTTGTGGAATTTAGATTAAGAGAAAGCAAATCGGAGGTGATAGTCGACAGACTTCGCTCTAAATCAAATCAGGGCACATAATACTGTATGTGAACAATGACATGCTGTCTTTTAACATTACTGAGGTAAAACTCTTAAACTCAAGTGGCCAAATCAAACTCAATTGAATTGGCCAGAGAAATGCAATGAATATTCATACAGAAATGTACCTTTAATAAACCTCACATTGACTCTTATTCATAATCACTTATTCACTCAAACTGAGTGAAAACTCTATTAGTTCTAAAACGAATAGAGTAACTTTGGTCATTCACTTCGAGTCACATAGAAGACAGGATTAAATCCAGATCAAATTAGTTATAATACCACAACTATCATAATAACAGAACTGGAAAATAGTGTTCTTGTATTGAAAGAACATCTGCTTCCCACTCAAAGTACAATTACTGAAAGTCTAAATATGAAATCTAAATTTGGTTTTATAATGTGAAGCATGAGGGAACAGCCACGGTTTTACACTGGCGTCAGGGAGGGCTGGGGCAAGGTTTCAAGAACAAAACCCTGCTTGGTTCATGTTTATTTAACCATTTCAAAATGAACATAATTGAGAGAAACAATGATGGGAAAATACAGTGTCTGCGATTCAAGCGCTTAATGCGTGGGATTACCACTTCTCATCCTGAGTATAAATTGAGTCTAATCAGCAAATGTGAAAGATTTATCAGTGTATAATTCAGCGGCATCTGAAAGTATAAGAATTTAAAAGTGTTTGGCATCATTCCAGGATGTGTTAAACCGGTGCATTAAAGATGAGAATATGAATTTTAGATTAGAGCTTCACTCTTCATTATAAATGAAAGATCTACTTGTTCTCTTTGCAGTTGGCTTGCACAGACACAGCACACATTTACACACACAGAACCCAAAAACACACACCTGCATACCACATGCACAGTTTTAGTAGTCAGCCAGTAGAGGTTGCTGTGTTGCCCCAAGTTGGACACTGGTTGTAGTTGAGATGGCACACATGCGTACACTCATTGCTTTTCTTACTAACTTAATAACGAGCCCCAACTACCTGTAAGTCAGAGTAAACACTCCCTAAAACATTGTGTTTAAGGAAAGAATTTGTGGCAATACAGAATCACATAAAATACAGTATTTACCCCTTATACATTGTCATTTAGCCAAATTACTTGCTCTCAATACCCCTGAATCATTGCACTTACTGAATCTTTTTTATGTGCAAGTAAAAGACAAAAGCACAAAGTCATATAAACCCAGACAAAACTCTACTCAGTAACAGAAAGGATTCAATTGTCCACAAAATATTTAAAACCAATCAAAATGCAGCTCCTAGACAGTGAGGGGATTGGAGGCCTTGCACTTTGTGCAATCACAAAATGAATTTAGCTACCTAACAACATTTCTGCCTAACTTTGTCATTCTCTCTGGCACAGGTTATTTTGATACAACACCATTCCTGCTAATGAAGAGCCATGGATTTGCTCTCTGCCACAATCTCAAGGTTTGTAGCCTGGCACTCAAAGCATGGCAGGTGGCTGGTTGGTTCAGACAGACCCCACTAGCATCCAGCAGTAAGGCTGGCTGTGCGTCTCCAGGGCTGAATGTCTGCGTCTCACTCGCTCATCTCTCCTCCACAACGCAGCCATAATGCAGAGCGTGCCAGGCATTCCATCAGAACGAAGGACAGGAAGAGGCGGGGCAGAGAGGCCGTGGTGGTGCATTTGGCAGGGCTCAGTCTCTCCCACGGGCCCCTGTCTCTTTATTAGATGCTAACGCAGCCACATAAACTTTCCTTTTGTTTAGTTTTTTTCTTGTTTTGTTCATTTTGTTTTTGAGATGAAATTTAATTGCCTTCAGCGAAGCTTGAGAGAATTCTCTTTTTTAAAAGATGAGAGGGTAATTTTTCTCATACATTAGTGCTTCTTTCACTGTATATCTTTGGCTGTTAATATGGTTCACCCACAATGTGCATTTTAGATAATTCTAATACAAGGATGCTGTTGAAGAGAAAATATACAGCACTGAGCTCCCCAAGACCCAGTGTAATAATGTTGATTTGAGGGATACAATTACTTTAGGTTGAACATACTCCCAGCATACCTGAGTGGACTAATTTATGATAAAAAATATTTTAGTCATACCTCAAAAACTAAATAAAAACGTGTTTTGTTATATGAGATTTTCATGAAAATTCTGTAGGAAAATACAGAGTTTCTCTTCATGAAAATTCTACCACTTTCCTTGAACTATAGGAAATAAAAAATTCTTATTAACATGGCTATAAAAAATACTTGTCTCTTATTGGTCAATATCTTAAACTGTGCAATCAAAAGGTCAGACAGATTAATAATAATAATAATAATAATAGTTATATTAACATATCCCATCAAAATTTACAAAGCCAAATTATTTGAGCAATTTTAAAGCTATATACATGTCAATTATACAACTGTCGTATTTATATTTTTAGAAGAAACAGAGACAATGTTGATACTATAAAAGTGAGAACTCCACCAAATCTACACTAAGAGTCACAAAATAGCAACCTGTTAGCAATAAAAATATTTCCTCTGAGATAATATCTTATACAATACCTATATGCAGACTGTGTGTATGCATCAAGTGCCTTTTCGGGGTGCTTAGATTCTGTGCCAATTCATTTTCTTTTCTAAATAGTGTTTTGATTGATAGTACTTGGAGAGTACAGAGAAATCTTGCCTCCAAACTTCGGTACCAGAAGAACTGGAGATGTCAAAGCATCTCATATGAGTTCCAGTAAATATGTAACTCATCTCTTGTGTTCAGGCCACCCAGGGTTGAACGACAGCCAGAGTACAGAACAGCCATATTAAGCAAAGGTCACGGAACCAGTCTTGGCATCTGTCTAATCTCTAAATCACAGAGGAAATGCAAAATCTGTCAAAACTGACAGACGCGTGCTTTGAGATTCCCGGCACTGCTTCATGCTTGCGTTGCGACACCTGTTTGAATAGATTCCTACGCCCGAAATGCATGCACGTCCGACTGCCACAAAAATATTAACAAATAAGGAGACAAACTTGGGTCGATCCTATCAATTAATACCAATAAAGACCTTAAGTGACAACACAGAGACACATTAGGTCCGACAAAATGCGGCAGCTTTGTTACAGCGAGGCGCCAGCTGCCGGCCACGAGCCCGGAGGAGCCAGCAGGGAGCTGGTGGTTCTGCACCAGCGGGCTGTGGGGCCGGGAAGCAGGAGGGAGGGGGGTGGCGGTGGATAGCGGGTGCGGGCCGGCCCCGTTCCCTGTGCGAGTGCAGTATTAATGAGGCGACAGCACGGCCCTGCTTCCGTATTCATTAGGCATCTGGGCCAACAGATGTGAAGTGCTGCCTCAAGACGAATAAAAAATGACTTCCCATCTGGACTCCCTAAACTGGAAAAGACAAGAGCGCGCGGTTCTCTTTTTCACTTTCACTAACTCATTCGCTCTCTCACTTCTCTCTTCAACGACATGCTATTTTTAATGGTGAGGTCTTTAGAGGTATCGCTTTTGTTGAGATTGGGGGAACAGAGACCAGATTCTGATCACGTTTTATAAACTATAATAAAGGTCATTGTTTGACTAATGCACATGGGCTTTCCTGCAGTCAGATTAATGCCAATGATCTGGAGCTTTAGAATTGAATACAGAATGAATATGTGTGTTATTAAAGGGATTGTTCATTCCAAAATCAAAATGACCCTAAACATGAAAGGACAGTCCTTTAGATCATTTACTCACTGTAATGTTGTTCCAGAGCCCCATGAACCCCTGTAAAATATCTCAGTTTGTGTTTTTACAGAGAAATAAAGAATGTCGGGTTTTCTCCTTTTTTCTATCAAAAAAATGTAAATGGAGATTAATTCTGTCATTCCTTAACATTCCAGTTAAAATCTTGTTTTATGTTCCATAGTAAAGTCTTACGGGTTTGGGAGTACATAAGAAAGAGTAAATGATTAAATGGACTGTTCCTAAAAGTTTATTGAAATATACAAAATACTGTTAAACATGTTAAACATCAGATACACCATTTAAACCTTACTTTTCTCCACAGCATGTTTGGCTTTTAAGATAACACTTTCTGTCCCTGTTAAATCATTTACATTACTTTAAAAACACCTGTCAAATATCAAATCACTGCCATCATATGAATATGACACAATGTATTTTATCCCGTCTGTCACCAGTGTGCTTTAGCACATTGTATAGTTTGTCAAAGTAAAAAAATATATATTTGCATAATCCATATTCATTAAATTTCTGACAAATGTTTTTGAAAGGTTAAGTTCGTTAAGGATATGTTATTAACAGAGTAAAATATAACACGATGTAAGCAATGTAGTGAGAGTGCTATGCTGTTGTGAATATAGTCAAACTAAATATGTTTTAAGAACTACTACACTGGAGCATTGAGTGTCTTATTGCTTTCACAACTCAGTATTACATAAAAATAAAAACGAAACTAAATTGTCATTAAAACATTATTTTTATTAAGGGCCCTCATATTGCTAAAATAAATTTTCCAGGACAATAAACTTGGGTTAGTATGAAGCCTCCATAGTATATGGGTAAGCAGTGGCTAGAATTACAGCTGTTTTCAATTTTAGCACAGCTGTAATGCTATATTGATCAATCAGCATCTTGTATTTAAACTATCGTCTTTTTCCATTTCAAATTTTTGCATATTATAAACTCACCCATATCTTTCAATTTTGTAACAAACAGTCTTAATATTGCTATTTCTTTTAAAATATGTATCAATACTCTTGCTCTAATCCTGCTAACCTCCTGTAAATAAGACTTTGATTGATTGTTTGTCTATCTTTTATAAGGCCTTCTATTAAAAGGCTCATTTACCCTCATCTGCTTCTAGTGGGTTTTATCTGCTGAGTCCAAATGGACATGTTTAAGTGCCCAGGCCAATCCGAGGGCTTCTGCCTGTAGTCTGCAGGACTGTGAAGGTCAAAGACAGACCGCAGCAGCAAACCTTCACACACGAATGTGTTTACGCCCTTTATCCCATGCAACACCCACACACAGCTGTGTGTTTGGTGACAAAATTACACACCAATCAAATAATATAGCTGAAGCATCCCAATACATAAAACCACATTTAATAAATAATTTTATAATAATATAAAATTTATAAGCTTAATTTTAATTTTTATTAAAAAAGCTTCAAAAAGGTGTCTGCAAAATAAATTTGTAATCTACAACTGCAGATGATGTCTAACTAAATGTATATACCTAAAAAAGCCTTTAGTTTACACCAGCGGTCAGTCCTATTCAGCTATTCAGTGTAACATCCATCATGGCTGCATCCCCAGGAGGCGCAATTAAAAATGGAAGCGCCAAATCCACTGCGACGGCTGAACAAAAAGATAATAATAGCCCAAATAAAAACAGACATCAGGGCTAATAATCGGAGCAAGTTGATTTGCGTACCGTGTGTGGGGTTGTGTGCAGAGGGGCTGTACAGCAGGTGCACAGTGGTCTGATTGGTGAGGACCCCAACAACAATTTGTTTCACTCAAGATGCCCAATGTGGAATCTCCCCAGGCCGGCCGACCCCTTGGGCACAACGGCCCTTTCCCAGCCGCTGTCATTGGTCTTTATATGAAGAGTAATGGAGGAATGCAGTGGCCAAGCCCTCCAGTCAAGGGCCAGACCAGGGTGGAGACATTGGCATTATCTTATGCTTGTAGCTCTATCCTGCTCAAACATGCCAAATTAATGCATAATAAAGCTGATTCAGCAGCAGGGTACACTAAGGGCTGAGTACCATGGTATAATGATAATATATATTGTGCATGTGGGCTATTAATATAGCTTTATATTTAATCAGGACAAGCAGCTGTACATTCTTTGTAGGCGCAACAATGCCAACGAGGATAAAAAACAGCTAAAGGAAACAAAGGCTTTGTAGCCAAAAGGCTGACCATAATTCATTAAAAAAAATATAACTATTAATCATGCGGTAACTCGGCACTGTACAGTCCATGTGTTGTTTTCACATAAAGAAAATACCTCCGACAGGGCAAAGTATGAGCAGCTTAAAGTTAGCAATTAAAAATACATACCGTACAGATGGACGGCACCAGATTCACAATATTACACAACAAAAAGCTGATCAAGAGGCATTTGGTTAATAGAGAACTGATTGCGCCTCCAGTCAAAACCTCTCATTAACCAGCAGGAGTCAAAGAACAGAACGCTATGTAAATCGGTGTGATACGTTTTTGCGGGGCAGAAAGAGGAACAGACAGAGGGGGAGAGAAGCCCTTTCACCGGGAACATCTGGAACTTTCCAGCCTCTCCAGACAGGGACAGACACCATTTTGAGGATATGAAATCTGTCACATTTTTTATATGGGAGCACTCTCATTAAAGACAGGGAGGGCGAGCGCTGTGGTAATTGTTTTAATTTATTTGTTTATGGCAAAGACAGAGGGGATAGGCACATGGCACTCAGATTCTTTTCTTTTTTCTTTTTTTATTGGGAACATATGGAACGCATTTATCACCATTTGCAGTGATCGTCCTAAATGATTTTATTAACTAATTTGTAACTTTACACTTTTTTAATCAAACACATGCTGCGCACCGTAATGTTTTGATAATGCTCCCGGGCTTTGTAAAGGAGCCGCC
>JAZGTJ010002095.1:0-39833 GCA_036877575.1 Botia almorhae
TACTATTAAATTCAGATAAAACAGAAGTTTTACTTATTGGACAAAAACCCTCCACACAGAGCAACATAGAACACTGCCTTACTCTGGATGGATGCTCTATAAAACCTGCGTCATTGTGCAAAACTCTGGGTGTCATTTTGATAACAATTTGTCCTTTGAAAGCCATATTTCCACTATTTGTAAAACTGCTTTTTTCAGCTTAAAAATATATCAAAACTACGACACATGCTCTCGAAGTCAGACACTGAAAAATTAATTTATGCATTCATGACATCAAGACTCGATTATTGCAACGCCCTACTTGGTGGCTGCCCTGCAAGATTAATCCAAAAACTCCAGATGGTTCAGAATGCAGCAGCCAGAGTTCTCACAAGAACGAACAAGTATGACCTATAAGGCTAGTTTTGTCAACTCTACACTGGCTGCCTATCAAGCATCGTATACATTTTAAAATCCTGCTTATTACCAGCAGCTGGATCCAAACTCTGAGACCAGATGGTGGGGGACTGGATGAAATGACTCTGAGACAGATCATCAGGATTTGATAGACTTCTTTAGTAAACCTACCGTTATTTACATGACTACTTTTAGCTTTATTTTGTTCCTTGCTTAGACACAGCAGTGTGATGTTATTGCTGCAATCAGTAACATTATGCCTCACCGCTTTTGTTGACACGATTTCTCAGTGCCCGACATATTATCAAATATAATTGGAACCATAAATTTTCCATCAATAATACTATAACTATAAATCACTATAACTATAACTATAAATCATCAAAACCAACTTGTTCGTATCTAAAACAGTTCTTATCCAGCTTACAAATTGCAGCTTTAACGTGACAGAGGAGAACTGGCCCTCCTAGTCAAGCCAGGCCTGGCTTAGCCAAGCCTGGCTTAGCCTAGGGCTTTGTAAATTGTAAATGTCTAATATTTTATTGTATATGTTTTATGTATGTATGTATGTATGCTACTTTTGCATGTTGTGTAGTTCATAGTACTATTGCAAATCCCTTATACCCCTGCCCCATAAGATGTTGTCTATTATATGCCATCCCTATGTAAGCTGGAACGCATATCTTGCTCAACAATTTTGTGATTTTATCGGTTCAGTCAACCCTTTATTCATAAACATACTATAAGCCTAGTATATCTAATTAGTCTTTTACATCCCACACATATTATTTGCAATAATACCATTAACATGTAAAGCTGCTTTGAAGCAATGTAACATTGTAAAAAGCGCTATATAAAGAAAATTGAATTGAATCAGACTGCTTTGATGTTTCTTTCGTCTGATTAAAAGCTCGGGAAGAATCACGATTTTTTTTCCTACAATCATAACAGGTGAATTCTTAGAAGCGCGCATGGGAGGAAAAACAGTTTTATGCGTGAGCATGAATTTTTCTGCTAGGATGGCAGTGTTGCTTAATTTTGAAACTCTGTTCGTTCAAGTGCACCACCATACTCTGGCAAACAATTTTTAAAATCCTCCAATAGAATCAGTTCCCGCAACTCCTCCATAGTCGTATTTTGCAAGAAAGACACCACTTCTCAAAAATGCCCTTTTATCACGTGCAAACTCCACAAAAATGCCCTTTTATCACGTGCAAACTCCACAAAAGTTTGCTTGGCTGTCTTTGAACATGTCCTGAACTTTTGTCTGTACGCCTCTGGGACTAATTCATAGGCTCTCAACACAGCAAGTTTTACAGTATCATAAGTTAGTGGGTCCTCAATTGACAGAGACGCACAAACCTCTTGAGCTTTACCAACAAGTTTGCACTGCAACAACAATGCCCACATATCTCTAGACCATTTTAATTTAGCCAATACCCTTTCAAATGCCACAAAGTACAAATCAACCTCAGTTTTACGGAAAGGAGGTACAAGTTTAACGTACCTACCCACGTCGAAGTCAGGCTGCCCAACATCAGTACCGCTGAAGGGAGGCCTGGTGCGCAGCGATGGAGTGGGTCTAACTTGAAGCATCTGGGCTTCCAGCTCTAATTTACGCAGCTTTACCTTGCGATCAGTCTGTAACTTTAGCTCTCGAAGTCGGAGAAGTTGCATTTCATACTCCTGTTTCTTTAACTCAAGATCTAATTCCTTTAAATGAACAGTTACCATCGGATCCTCTACCTTTAGCATCCCACCTACTGAATCTGCATCATCAGATCAACCTGCGGCTTCCCCGCCAGACAATTCTGCCGCGGCTCCCCCTACCTCTTTGCGCTCAGGTAAAACCCCTGTCTTCACCAATTTGCTGTACAGTTCGCTTTTAATGACATGTTTCCTTTGTTCTTTGGAAACCGATTAAAGTCCACGATTAAAATCAGATCTGTTTTCCTGCATCTACCGAATTCTTCTAATGTGGACGACAATGTAAAAGTAATAAATTAAATTCCATTTTTCAGACTATGAACTTCCTCCCTCACCAAAAGTTCAAAACAGCTGAGCTACCCAAAAACAGGAGAAAAGAGGTTATTTCAAACAAAAAGGCAATCCCCACCATAACTCAGAAGATAAATGAATGGGACACTTGGTTTAAACAATTAAATTAGAAAATCACAAAAACCTGGCTTCAAAACAGAGATTAAAGGAGAAGGTAGACTCGATCATACGGTCTCTCACAAAATTAGCTAAAACACTCTTAATCTCAAATCGCACACGATCGCTGTCTGGGACAGAAGACAGAGGGAGAGCAGATAACCCGACGCGGCTGCCCACAACGCACACCGCAGTCCCTGAGCAGGTTTTGCAACCCCTCCTTTTACATGCTCCACCTCCCCGGCTTAACCCCTCCAGCCGGTCCAATCAAGTTCTACCAAAGGGGATGAGAGAGAGAGAGAGCGCACGGACAACTGCGCAGAGAAAACAATAACAACAACACATTTCACACAATTCATTATTTTTACGTCCAGGACGTAACAATATAAACAAATTTAGACCACTTTGCATAGTGATTGTTATCAGGATGTGAAGAGACTTTTAATCAGCAGAAAGAAAACACTGACACAAACACTTTGCACAAACACCTGACAGCTTTTCTCACTTAAAAGTCCTCCTGTAGTGAATAATTCTGATCTTTGATTATGTTCTTTGATCATCATAAATTACATATTTGTTCTTGTGAAAATAATTTCTTCATGGCTTAAAATAGCTTGAATGTAACTCTACCCCTTAGCTTCAGTCTTACCCTTACTTGATCCACTCGGTCAACTGCAGCAAATGTGACACATTGGCAAGTGGAAATATTGGTTTAAGTCAGTCATGTTTGAAACAGACACTGATTGAGAAAAAAAGGAGGAGTGAATTATGCACGATCGTCTACAGCTCAATATATTAGAATGACCATGCGTTTGATATATTGCTTTGTCTACTATATGACATGATTGCCACTACATTTGTTACGAAGCCGTGGCCTTCACAACCGTCACCCCGTAACAGAATAACCCACCCCAATTGAGACAACAGCACAGCAGTTTTTTTGGTGTTTTTTGTTTCTGCTTTTTGTGCCTTTGTCTTTTTGCCTTTTGGACTGTTTTTTTTTTTTTTTTTACCTTTTTGGCCACCAATCATAGGATTATGGCGTCTTGGCTGCGCCAAAACGAAGCCTCAATGGAGGCCTATGTGGATTACTTTTTTTGCAAGAAGCTTATGATTTTCCTGGGGAGGACAGTTTCATTATGTCGATTTTCCGGCATGGATTAGACCCTCTATATAAGGACTTAATGCCTGTTCCTTGTCGGAGATGGACAATAATGGAATATATAAATATGGCCTTAGAGCTGGCGGGCTCCGACCTCCAGTTGGGGGAGGTAGAGTCTGGGACTGAGCCAGCAGAGTTTCCTAAGTCGGAGCTGGGTGGCTTATGTCAAGGAGGAAGAGGCAGCTGCATTTGGTTCAACAGCTCAGGAGGGTTCGGAGCAGAGGAGCAGCCCTGCGGATCCTGGAACCATCCTGGATGCTGTGGCGAGGCAGCTGGCGGATCTGAAGGCGAGCCTGGCGGGGGCTCGGATCAGTTTGGAGGAGGCAGGGGCCGTGTCTCAGGCCTGCAATACACTGGCGGTGGTAGCCTCCCAGATCAGTGTTCAGGTGGCGGCGACCGTTTCTCAGGATAGTGTCCAGTTAGCTGTGTTGGCATCGCAGATCGGGTTCCAGGCCACGGCTTTCGCATCTCAGGTTTATGCCCAGGTGACTGGACCCGCTTCTCCAGCCAGTGTTCCCATGGCAGCAACCAGTACTCCAGTCAGCCCTCCAACGGTAGCGTCCGCCACTCCTATCAATGTCCCTTCAGCGGAGTCCATATCTCCAGTCAGTGTCCAGGCGACAGAGCTCGCTGAGCACGAGTCTGCTCCGGTGACGGCGATCGCCGTGAACAAGTCTGCCTTGGCGACGGAGCTCGCCATAAACGAGTTTGCCCCGGCGATGGCGCTCGCTATTCGCAAGTCTGTTCCCTGGCGTCGCAAGTCTGTTCCCTGGCATCGCAAGTCTGCTCCCTGGCATCGCAAGTCTGCTCCCTGGCGTCGCAAGTCTGCACCCTGGCGCCTCAAGGCTGGTCGTTGGCACCTCAAGGCTGGTCGTTGGCACCTCAAGGCTGGCCGTTGGCACCTCAAGGCTGGCCGTTGGTGGCTCAAGGCTGGTCGTTGGCGGCTCAAGTCTGGTCCGCCCTGGCTCCTGAGATCCGGTCTGCCCTGGCTCCGCAAGTCGGCTCCGCCCTGGCTCCGCAAGTCGGCTCCGCCCTGGCTCCGCAAGTCTGCTCCGCCCTGCCCCTTGGTTTTCGGTGGCGGGGTACGGGGAGCGCAAAGACTTTTATTTTGAAATTGGTTTGTGTCCCTTCCATTTGATGTCACTTCCTGTTTGAGTTTAATCCCCTGCACCTGTGTTTGTCTAATGATTATGTGTATTTAAGTTCTGGGTTTTGAGTTTATCGTTCGAGGTTTTGCATTCTAGTTTTTATTCGTGTCTTGCCTGGTTTTTGGATTTATGCTCGTATATTGGATTACTCTTTTGGATTGCCCTTTAGATACTGTTGCTGGATTATATGTTTATCACCAAGGTTTGTTTTTGTGTTTTTTACTGCTGTCGCACATGTTGTCGCCTTTTTTATTTTACGGTTAGTTTGTGTTTCTTTTGTGTCTTTTCATTAAATACCATTTATCATTTAGTTCCATGTCCTCGTCTTTGTTAATATCACAAACACAACCGTCACCCCTGTAACAACATTGGGGCAGTTATGCCTAGTTAGTGAGTCTGGCTTGTAATTAGAAGGTTGCTGTTCACTCCTCACCAGTGATGGGTTAAATGCAGAGGTCACATTTCAGGTATGGGTTACCATATCTGACAAGTATGACACTTTCACATTATATAATTACAGAAAGATTATAAAAAAACAACACTGTCATGATCCAATTGTCAGTTGAAAATTTTTTTCAAGACATTACAGAATTAAAAAATAAAATTTTAACATCTTTAACATTTTTGTTACTTATTGGAAATGTTAGAAAATCGTTCTTACAACCCAAAAATGTTAGCTGGGCTGTTACTGCAATGCTGCTACGATGCACATTTTTGAACCGCATGTTTTGTCTTTAATAATGTCCTAACAAAGAGATGCCACACCAGAAAACAAATATATATTGATACATCAATGTACGCAGAAGTCAGATTTTGACAAGATAATGTTCAGCTTTAATGTTCTGAAGCAGGTGTGCATGAAATCTTCTAAAAAATATGTTAACAACATAGTGTAACGGAGACGCAGAGGCAGCAGGATCCATATGCAGCGGTTCAT
This sequence comes from Botia almorhae, assembly GCA_036877575.1. NCBI lineage: Eukaryota > Metazoa > Chordata > Actinopteri > Cypriniformes > Botiidae > Botia > Botia almorhae. The sequence goes on from JAZGTJ010002095.1 coordinate 5,798, forward strand.
TGACAATCACAATAAGTAAACAGGCAAAGGTCAAAAACCGGCAAACAGAGCAATGGAGGCGAGACAAGAGCAAAACGTAAATACAGGCAATGGTCGGGGCAGGCAGCAAACAATCAAAAACACAGTCCGCAGCAAACAATCAAAAACACAGTCCAAAGCAAAGTCTATGAGCAGGGAGCAAAAGATTAAAAATGATATACAATCCAGTCGGTAACGGTAAGGCAGTCCGGGAAAATGCTCTGAAATGCTGCACATGGTGTCTACAGAGTCTAGGGTTTATATAGCCAGCATGATTGGATACAGGTGTTGCAAACAGGAAGTAATCAGTCTTTGGCAAGGGCTCATTGCTAAGTGTAGTTCGAGAGGAGACTAATATTGTGGTGAGGGCTCCCTCGGGCGGCGTGGAGGAGGCGGAGCAGCGGTTTCCTTCGTAACACTTAGGCTGTGATGTGCGAATGAGACTGGAGAGCACATGACAGATGTAAACACAACAGAGCCATGTGCTTCCACACAGAACCACACCCAGAGCGCGAGTTTAGACTCCGACTCTAAGCGAGAATCAAACTATTTTAAGAGTTTAAATTGAGTTTAAATTGAGTTCTCTGTAACTACAGAGTTTACTTTGGGAAAATAAATGCTGATGTTATATTTGAATATTTAATGTTAATTCAGCAGTATACATTCTGTGTTGTTGGATATTGTTGTGAGGACTTTTATTATAAAACGAGAGAGACGAAGAAATAATGAAAAGTAGAGGAGCCGTTAAAAAGAGCTTGTCCGTGTTCGAGGGTTTTATTTATTAATCTTCTAACTTTCTTAGTGTTAACGCCCCCGAAAGCCCCCTACAAATTATTATTATTACACTGGTGGCAGCGGTGGTTTTCATCGGACATTCGAGTTGCTTTTTATATACACACTCAGTGTGTACAGCAACGTGGGCCATGAATAAACTTCAGTGATGTCAGAAGAGGAAGCACAAGCATCGCAGGAGAATAATGCTCATGCCTCGCTGCCGCGCGCGGACAGACCTCTCCAAGAGACATTTCATTACCACCGCCACAAGAGGCTCGCTATAAAGATAGCGGTGTTAATCTGGATGCCGTGTTAGCAGCTGAGTTGCCCACTAGAATGCCACCTGAACTGTTTATTGTTTGGGACAATTTTCCATCTAAAATTAAGAGCTCCTTTGCTGCAGCCAAAAAGCAGTTGCAAGATGCTTTTGGTCAGAAGGATGTGAATGCATCTCTTCAAACGTTTCCAAGTTCACGCCACAAATTGCTAATGAACCAATGGAAGTGTATGCTGCAGACATATGTAGACTGGTCAAAGAGGCTTTTCCAGATTTTAAACAAAATGCTTCTGAATATATGAAACTGTTCAGATTTTTGCTGGTCTGGATCAAGAACTGCAGATTAAATGCCATGAGAGGGGAGTGAAAACTTTCAAAGATGCCTTCCAAGTCGCTACCCAAGCTGAACGGGCCCGCCAGGCAGCTAGATTGGTACAGCCAGTTTCGTCTGCTGTAAGAGACTGTTCCACAGCACAGACAGTCAATGCTATTTCCGATTATGACACTGTTTCTCTGAAGCAAGCTGTTGCTGATCTTACTAACACTGTCAAAGACTTAAGTAAGGATGTTTCAGCATTGAAACTGCAGTTGCATGATCAACGAGGACGATCTCATCGAACTCCATCACCACATCGCTGCAGCCCAACTAGATATGATATGTATGGAAGTGCATCGTATGGACATTCACGGGCCAGACATTCCGATGCTCGGTCTCCTTCACCTGATAGGTACAGAAGATCCCCAAGCTGCCGCAGGGACCTGTGCAGACGGACCAATGATACATACCAGCGTTATGACCATGAGGAAAGGTTCCAGGATTCCACTTACCCAACATATTTTGCTGACTTCGGCACTGACTACTACGAGGATGGCAGGCCAGGACGATAGAATGACACAACATCATACAGCAGCCCTTCATTTCAACGACGGAACCCGAGCCCTCATCAGAAGCTTGTCACCTTTGAGGATTACAGAGACCGTCATTAGAGACCTCAAGAGCCCAGCATGGATCTTCAGAGTGGTCCACGGGGAATTTACCGAGATCAACACAGACATTGTCAGGGAAACTTCCACTAGCTGATGAGGCGGGGCACACATCAGCTGTTTTACCACCAGCCCTAGTTGACATCATAGAGTTGACAACCACAGACACCAGTCTTCTGGATAACGAACACTGTCTTTTTACAGACCGGACAGACACTTGTACAGCACACATCAATGGCACTGTTGAAGGTACTGACATGCACATCATGATAGACACATTCTAGCATTTCATTCATTAACGAAACTACCCGTATGGCAATTCCATCTTTGTGTAAAAGACCACTTAAGAGAAATTTAATTCTGTCAAAGTCTGTTACTGGTCAGAATTTAGACACCTTGGGAACTGTGACTGTTATTCTGAGACTAGGTACACTGATGTTACAACATGACATGCATGTTATTAGAAATGTGAATCAGGGTATCATACTTGGTTGGCACTTTCTCCAGCAGCACCAGGCAGTCTTGAATGGTAAAGAATGGGTAAAGGAATGTGCTGCATCTATGATCAGACTTTACCATTGCTTAGCATATCTCAACTTGCCCCTGTACATTGTACTGCTCAAATTACTGTGGCTATTACCATTCCTCCACAATGTGAGATGCACTGTACAGCCAAACTTGTCCCATTCACTGTTAATTCAGGTTTAGCAGATGGGTTATTTGAACCATATCCATCTAAGCTGGATGGCATTGCAATTGCATGCACCCTTACTGTAGCTGAAAATGGTCAGACTGTGGTGTGTGTCGTGAATCCAACAAACAGGCAATTTATTCTGCAACCAGGTATGCAACTGGGTGAGTTCACTCCAATTAACCAGAATGATGATATTCATTACTCAGATTCTGTATGTACCGTGACCACCCCTTCTACACAAGGGCCACTTCTTTCATTTGAGATTCAAAGTGGTAATCTGTCTGACCCTCAGGTGAATGAACTACACTCACTGTTGCATAAGTATTGTGATGTGTTTCGTAAGAGTCCTACAGATTTTAAACAGATGACACAGATGACAGATGACACCTTGGATGCACTCAAAAGTTCCTCTATATTCAGTACTGAGGATCTTTCATCGGGGTATTGGCAAGTGCAGCTACATGAGGCAGACAAACCAAAAACTGCTTTCACCACTGGTCGTTCTTTATATCAGTTTACAGTGATGCCATTGGGCCTTGTCAATGCTCCGCCTACTTTTCAACATTTGATGCAGCTAGTGTTGCATGGTCTCTCTTGGAAAACCTGTCTTGTATATTTAGACAATATTATCGTCTACAGCAAGAGTTTTGCTGAGCACATTCAACACCTGAGAGAAGTTTTTCGGCGTTTGAGAGCAGCGAACCTAAAGCTAAAACCAACTAAATGCTCTTTTGCGCAACAGCAAGTGACAATTCTGGGCCACATTGTATCAGCAGCTGGTCTTCAGACGGATGAGAAAAACATTCAGAAGGTTAAAGAATGGCCTACACCCCGAAAACCCTACGGAAGTTAGAGCCTTCTTGGGCCTGTGCTCATACTACAGGCGTTACATTCGCTGCTTTGCTCAAATGTTCCAGCCACTGCATGCTCTAACTCAAAAGGGCAAGCTGTTTGCGTAGACCAGTGTAGAGCTAGAAGCTTTCAATTCTTTGCGACATGCACTTACTACTGCTCCAATTATTTCCTACCCGGACTTTTCAAGAGAGTTTTTTTTCTCTTTACTAATGCTTCTCACACAGCTATTGGATGTGTTTTGTCCCAGATTAATGATGCTGGCAAAGAAAGTGTCATTGCTTATGGCAGTCACATCCTGACGCCTACTGAGAAACGATGGTTGACATATGACAGTGAGTTGTGGGCCATTGTTTGGTCCATTCGTCATTTCCATCAGTATTTCATGGATAATCCTTTTCGGATTATCACCGATCATGAACCCTTGCTTAATCTAAGACAAATGGTTTTGGATAGGGATCCAACCGGTCACAAAGCAAGGTGGGCTCTGGAGAGTGATCTCTATGATTGGATTATTGAGTACCGACATAGTCACAAACATGTCAATGCTGATGCCATGTCGACCTGACAGAAACGGTAGTATTCCAGATGAAATCAAGCCTGTCAATTTTGTTTCCGCTTCGTCACAGACTGAGGTAGTCGAATCGCCTCCTACATCTGCACAACCTTTTTCCTCCAGTGCAGATTCTGGGTTTGAGCAATCAAATTCTGTTGTCTCTACCTTTACAAAACCCGAACATCACCATATCATGCCATGTCTGATGGTATGGTGGAACGTGCTAATAGAACAGTGAAAGATCAGCTGGCAAAATATTTGTATACCAAAGGAGGGGAATGGGATGACCACTTAAAACAGGTTGATTTTGCCTACAATACATTCCTCAACCAAACATACACCTTTCTTTTTGGCGCATGGTAGAGAAGCTCACTTACCTGCTGATTTTCTTCTTGGTATACCCCCAGCGACCTCCAGGGCTACATCCGGAACCCCGAATGAGTATGCGCATTCTATGCTTGGACGCCTACGTTCTGCTTTTACCTTTGTTGCAGACAATATCCAGACAGTGGGAGTGCAGCAAAAGCACTACTATGACCGTCACATTCGGCATACAGCTTATCAACCTAATGATCTTGTATGGGTTGACCTTCCAGCTCTTTCAAGACATAAACTTTCTCCGAAATGGGCCGGTCCATACAAAGTCTTGAGCAGACTAGACTCACTGACAGATGACACTGGAGTAACTTATAAAGTGAAAGATCTGCTTGATTCTAGGTCAAAGCCTAAAGTCATTCACTATAATCAATTAAAACCTTATCGCTCTGCGTGGTCACCTGAACCTAATCCATTTCTGACATCCCCTCAAGGTGAACGGCCTCCACTTACAGCACTATCAGGCTCCAGACCTTGTGGTTGTAATGACTCTTTTGTGCCAGAGACTGTAAAACCAGCTCAACTGATGCAAGAGAGAGATGTTGCATTACCTCCTGTTCAGTTGGGGCGTACTGATGGTTCTAGAGGTGAATCCCAAATAGAACTTCCTACTGAAAGGCCTACAAATGGCATGACAACAAGGTCAGGACGTGCTGTGCGTCCTCCATTACGTTATAGAGATGTATAATGGCTTATTAACATCTGAGTATGGGACTATGTAATGTAGGATTGAGAACAGAGTGGAGTAACAATATGTTAAAATGGGAAAACTGATACATTCCGAGTGTTGTTTGTATTTTGTTACATTTTTATAATGTTCGAAATTCTAAATCTTGTTTTTAACTGGGTTCATTACTAAAGTGTTTTGCTTGAAAGAAATTCAAATGTCTAAAAAGCAGTTTTTTTGTGTGTTTTGTAAAAGATGTACTGTTTCTGTTTTGTATTTTCAGGAAACTAGGACGTTTCTTTTCAGAAGGGTGGATGTAGTATAAGAGTTTAAATTAAGTTTAAATTGAGTTCTCTGTAACTACAGAGTTTACTTTGGGAAAACAAATGCTGGTGTAATATTCAATGTTAATTCAGCAGTATACATTCTGTGCTGTTGGATATTGTTGTGAGGACTTTTATTATAAAACGAGAGAGAGGAAGAAATAAAGAAAAGTAGAGTTTAAAAAAACTTGTCCGTGTTCGAGGGTTTTATTTATTAATCTTCTAACTTTCTTAGTGTTAAAGTCCCGAAAGCCCCCCACAAATAAGTATTACACTATAACAGGACGAGTCGGAATCTAAACCTCGTGCTCTGACATATAACATCCTGGCAAAATGTGATCTTTCAGACTGAACAGGAAGCCAGGACCCTGACAAGGACTCATGTTGCTTTTTATGTAGAAAACAGGTTTAGTACATTTGAGCATAAAACTACAAGCCCTTTTTCCAAATCGCAAAACTTATTACTATACCTTAGTAACATACTGCATTGCCAAAAATCTATTACTGTAGCAAAACTCTCAAGCAGCAGACCATTGAAGGTGTCTCTGTACATCTCAGGTGATGATCTTTCCAGGTAGTATTAAAATGATCATTTGTGTTAGGATTTTGAAAGGGAAGGCTCAGAATATTCATGAAGTTTGTGCACAAAGTGAAAATTAGAAAGTGTAAAATGACGTTATCTTTTAATTTTAAAGTTATTTTTGTGCAGTCTGTTTTAGTTCAGTCTGTGTCATGCATTAAAATCTCAGGCACGCTGAAGTTTTCTGGTTATTGTTTTTTAAAGCTGCAAGTAACTGGCAAAGTTTAAATATTTGTTTAACGGCACCTCTGTGTGACAGGTGAGTAAATAAAATGTTCACACATGTGTGTCTAAATACCATGGTTTGAGTAAGAGTTTTGGACATTGTTTCCACCTGTATTAGCATTGCTTACACGAAACGCATCTTAAAGTGTCTGACATTCCCAGTTAACAGTGACAGTTCTCAGAAAATTGCCTCAAGCTATTTCTAAATCGTAATTTTGCACAAAACTGAGACATGAATTGTCTTGGTTACGTATGTAGCTTCTGTTCCCTGATGGAGGGAACGAGACGTTGTGTTGAAGTAGTAAAAGTAGAGGTTCACTCTTGAAAGCCCCAATTGCCTAAAAAATTAGCAAGCGGCAATGTACACCCGAATATCCAGTATATAAGGAAGCTGCACCACTCACTCAGTTTGTGCTATGGAGCCAGAAGTAAGTCCTGACTCTTACAGCGGTTTAGTTAAGTGCCGTGGCAAGAGGGACACAACGTCTCATTCTTTCCATTAGGGAACAGAGGATACATACATATCTGAGATGTTTCCTTTTTGTCACTCACTCAACAAGGGGAGTGATGCCAGTGAGGCACCCCTATGTCAAAGCCCATGAAAATGCACCTCCTTGTATAATAATCCCTAATCCCCAGTGGGCATGGCGGGTCCAGTGATTGGTAGGCAAAGGTAATGACCTCTATAATCCCATGGACTAGCCTCAGTTTGAGACAGCCTTCCCCTTCTACTGACCTCCAAAGCAGACAAAAAGCTATTCAGAACATCTTAAGGTCTTTGTGCAGTCCAAGTATAAGTAGTAAAGCATGCACTGGACACAGCACGGACAGGGCTTGGTCTTCCTCTCTCGTGGGGTGTGCTTAAAAGTTCACCACCTACCCCGAAAGGCAGTGTTGGAACCCTTGGGCACATACGTGAGAATACCCAGGCCCAAACTCCAGGCAGTTACTGGTAACAGGGAATGCTTTGTAGGTGCCCAACCCTCTTATAGATGTGAGTGCCACTAAGAGGACTGTCTTGAGTGTAAGGATGCTGAGCTTGGCCTCTGCTAGGGACTCAAATGGGGCCCTCTGCAGTCCCGCAAGAACCTCTGAGAGGTTCCAAGAGGGAATAAGGCCAACAGGCTTTAATCTTCTGGTGCCCCTAAGGAACCTCATAACCAGGTCATGCTGTCCTTTTTTTCTGCCATCCCGGATCTCTGCCAAGGTGTCATGTATGGCAGAGATGGCTGCTACGTACACCTTAAGAGTGGACCGAGACAGCCATCTCTCCAGCCTCTCCTGCAGGAAGGACAACATGACACTGATGGAGGATCTCTGTGGATCTTCCCCACGGGAAGAGAACCAGTTTTCAAAAAGATGCCACCGTACAGCTGCCTTGTCGAGGGAGCTATTGCCTGAGTGATGGTGATGATCACCATCCAGCTTGGCGGTTGATATAGGCCACACTCACTGTGTTGTCTGTCTGGACTAACACATGCTTCAATGGTAAAAACCTCCACAGAGCAATAAGAACTGCCAGGAGCTCTGGGCAGTTTATATGCCAATGCCGTTGTGCCTCTTCCAGAGTCCCAACACTGCGTGCCTATTGCACGTGGTGCTCCATCCCCTGGCGATGCAGCCCTTTAAGTCATGCCCTGAGGCCAGATACCAGTCATTGAAGCAGTCAACATGATACTTGAGGCCACCCACTCTGTGTCCGCCTCCTGAATATCGCCCTGAGCATGTTTTACATTCTGTGTTCTGCATGTTCTTCACTCTGTGTTCTTTCACGCACGTTGTGGAAGGTTTTTTACATAAATGTTGTTGTAGTGTCAGACAGAAGTTATCAATGCAGCATATCAGAACAGAAAAATAATAAATAACACTGATTTTTGGAGGCAAAAGTTTGGATCAAACAGGAGCAGGATATTCATTAGTTCTTCAGTTCTATGAGAACTGCCACAAACATAAGAGTCCATCCCACCAACTGCCAATCAATTTACATAGAGTGGAAGTTGACTTCAGATCAGGACAAAGTGGAGGTGTAGCTGATGTTAACATGCAATGACCACACCCGACTCTCCAGAGCAAGGCTGTCCAATCCTGCTCCTGGAATGTCAGTGTCCTGCAGAGCTCCAACCCTAATCAAACACACCTGAATCAGCTAATCATGGTCTTACTAGCAGATTAGAAACTTCCAGGCAGGTGTGTTAAGACATGTTGGAGCTAAACTCTGCAGGACACTGTCCCTCCAAGAGCAGAATTGGACACACCTGTTATAGAGACTGCAATGTAATTGAAGACTGGAAATATGACTGGAGTCGTGTTCTTTGTTTCTGGAGTCGGGATCTAAACTCATGCTCTAGGTCTTTGTTTTCTGTGGAAGCACATTTGTTTACATTTTGCCATGTGCTCTCGATCGTGTGTCTTGACCCCGCCCCCTTGTTTCCTCGTTCTTGGTTGATTTGCTCACCTGTTCGTCCTTGTTACCCACCTTGGTTTGTTTCTATTTAATGTCCTTGGGTTTGCTGTCCCGTGACGGGGACAATGGGGAATGACAATGTTCGTTGTCAATGTTTCCTAGTCTGAGGTTGGATGTCTGAGTTTCTCGTGCAGTAATGTTTATGTCCGATAATTTTAAGATGTCTGATTGTTAGTGGTTATGTTTTTGGATTTCTGTTGTAAGTTTTAGTTTGTCGGCTGTTTTACCCCCCTCGTGGGTTTTAGTTTTCTGTTTTCAAATAAAGTGTTATTGGGTGCTATTGGGTTCCTCCCCGCGCAGTCCTGACAGAATGTTTAAGAATTTGACATTTGATAATGCACATGCATATGGTATATAGTGTGTATAGATTTGAGACTTTTAGGAAACTGCTATAAGACTGTGTAATGTATACTGAGAAAAATTTAGATGAAAGATGAGCTTTTATTATGTTTTCTGAATGCTCTGGTTATTCTTAAGCTGTTAGTTGAACATTTTATAAACTTTACAAAATATAAAAAATATTTGCATAACGTTATTATAATCAAGCTGATGTTAATAAAATGTCTAAAAATCTGGATGTTTTAAACATTTCTAGAACAATCAAAATAACATTTGAAAAGTTTTACATTTTTATCGGTTCAGTCAACCCTTTATTTGTAAGCATACTATAAACCTAGTATACCTAATTAGTCTTATACATCCCACACATATAATTTGCAATAATATCATTAACATGTCAGACATTTGTTCTGTGTTTTTATTATTATTCTTTGTTTCTCTACGTAAAGCTGCTTTGAAGCAATGTAACATTGTAAAAAGCGCTATATAAATAAAATTGAATTATAAATTGAAATTGAAAAAAGTAATAAAACTTAATATAGGGGTTAGGGAAATGTTTTTACAACCTAAAATTGTTAGCTGGGAAGTAACTTGTAACTGTTTCTTTCGTCAGCATGTATAAGTCAGCTTCAAAACTTGTTGTTTAGCCAGCCAGTCAGTTTTGAGGCATTTGATTGAGCAGCCAAGATGTTGTTCTACACAGTTACAGCATCAGTGAAGATGAGTTAATCAAGAAAAAAAAATTATGTTTTAAACGTAGAGGACACTGTACTGTAATTACAGTCTTCTCATTTCACTGCATATTCTCTTTTGGAGTCTGTTCTATAAAGATCAATACAGGGTGGTTAAAAAAAACTAGGCATTACAAATTGGTAATAAAGTCCATATTTTTAATACAAATTTATTTAAACAATTGTACATGTACTTTATTACATAGGGAATGAAAGCAAATCTTTAAACTTCAACGCAAGCACCGGTGGTGTCAAACAGTTTCCTCAAACAGCTTTCTGTCAAACAGTCTTCTGAAGGAAGTTGTTTGGGATATTGCTCAGAACCTCTCGTGGCCGATGCCTGTACTATCGACACGAGAAATATGAAATCCTATTTACTATCATTTATTAGCCACTGTTTTTATCACGACTCCAGTACGACTATAGAACGACTCCAAGTTCTATAGCCTTTTTTAATGCTTAGTTATTTTTTACCCACCCTGTATATTGACAGAGTTGAACCAAAAAGACTGTGTGTGTTGTGTTATATTGTATGGTAGGCGTCATTATGTAGAAAGTGAATGTTTGTGAAGCTCAGACAGGTGGAGTCAGTGTTTTTAGGGTGGTAGTACACTGCACCTGTCACTTTCAAACACCTGTAGGTTCTTCAGCTGCTGCTCATTCATCCAACACTTCTGTACTGAATAGCAGCGAACTCGCAAGACAAAAAGATCAATGTCAATTGGTGGATTATTGATCAATGGATCAATAATCCACCAAAAAATGTGTAAAGATATATTCTTTGCTTTATGCTGTTTTATCCTCCTTTTAACACACTATTAAGACACTGGCGCTTAAATACAGTAGTGATTTATAATTTTTCAATCAGTTTTTGACTCATTTTTTGATTGAGAAATAACAATTAAGTTATTTTACAGAAATGTTATTTGAATAGCATGGAACTAGATGTGTATAGTATGCACAACATAGTATACTGCTGAGGTCCAGGGAAACATAGAGGAAGGCAGATTGGATGTTGTTGTGCTGTCTATAGTGAATTCACTANACTATAGACAGCACAACAATATAGTGAATCTATAGTGAACAGAGTTGTGATGATAAACACTGTTGAGATGTGCAGTCAAAAATGCAGCTGTGGGTAAAAGTTTAACACTGGCTTTCTCTGGACTGTCTGTTTTTCTTTATTTCCCACGAGCACTTTCTCGTAACACCCCCACCCCCTCTAGTCAATGCTTGCAAGAGTTGCATTACCTGTGCCCTAATGCTCTCCAGACAGCCTTGCTTCTTAATGACTTTTTGCTCTGAGCTTTTCCGGGCAAGACTGTGGCCATAATCCACCCAAACACATGGAAACCAGACACAAACACACAGGCACCTGATAAAGAACACTCAGCTTGGAAAGTGTTAGATTCAGAGCTTCAGTCTAACGGCACAAGCTTGCAACCTACAAACATCCAAATATGTGAAATCAGATGCAGGGTGACAATAGTAAAAACTGGTTCTCCTCTCCCAAGAAGTCGACCTTTAATAAACCTGCAGGCAAAAATGACATGTAAGGAACCTCCCTCATTAAGAAAGAGTTTAACAGATCTTATCCTATTCTGTATTTAAAGGATTAGTTCACCCAAAAAATGAAAATTCCCTTATTGTTTACCTTCATGTTGGGCCTTGTGGAGACATTTTCCATATGACTACAGTTAAACAAACAAACAAGTATTAAACCCAGCTAACAGGGAACATTTTTAGAACATTGGCTAACAAAAGTTCTCGCAGTAATGTTAGTAGAATATTTTTTATCATTCCATATCTATCATATATATATATATATATATCAAAAATTGTATTCTTAAGTTATTAGTGGAAAAGTTTTTTAAAATTACAGAATTAAAAGAGTTTGAATAACATTCCTATAAACCAGCAATAATGTTAATACAGTTTAAAAAACTGAACATTCCTAAAACATTCAAAATAACATTTTTAATGTTTTTGTTACTTAATGGAAATGTTAGGGGACAATTCTTACAAATTGTTAGCTGGGGAAGCACCATAGAAGTTGTCCCTATGACTACCATTATGTCCTTTATTACAAACTTTCATACCATAGCAGACAGGAAAAGAGGCAGATTAGACTGATGATCAGATCATCATCTGATCACTGATGATCTTTCCACCACTGAAATCTCCCTCCCGTTCACCTGCACATAAAATAACAAAAATAAATGATCACATTGGTCTCACACAGCTAGCTAGAACTGCTGCTGGAAAACAGAGAAATTGAGGACTCTTGCAGCAAATAAACAGCGCGCGGCATCAATGCACGATGTGCTGTGAAAGCACATGCAGACTGGGAAATACATTTACACAACAGCCCATTTTAAGAACATATTACAATAAATCATGTACCTGATTAACACAAAACAGAGAAATTGAGGACTCTTGCAGCAAATAAACAGCGCGCGGCATCAATGCACGATGCTGAGAAAGATATAAGAAGCAAAACTTTTAAAAGAAACTGATCAACAACATGCGCGTATACATCACAGGGACTTATAATCACGATTATGTAAGTATATAGTGTACAATCATCCGTTAAGTGAAATATAGGCCTAATTAAAACACCACACAACTGTTGTGACCTACCGCTGTGAAATCACATGCAGACTGGGAAGAAGCAACGCGTGCCGACTCCCCAAATCAGCATGGTTGCCAGATACACGCAGGAAACCCAAATATGGTCATGACAAGTGGAATCACAAAAGATGTTGTAAAAACGCGCACCTGCTACAATTGCACGCCACAAAGCCTTTAAAAAGCGCCTGTAAAATACGTCATCAGCTTTTTGTCCTCAGAAAATTTGTTAGTCTGCATAGACAGGCAAAAAGTAAGGGAAATAGAATGATTAGGAAGAAGTTAGAGAAAAATGTCTTCCAGGAAGTTTAAAAAGTGCATGCCATCTTGCTCACGTTATATCGCAGCGGGTGACATACATCATATGTGTGTTATTTGTTTGGGAGCAAAGCGTTCTCAGCAGAAGCGATTTTCAAGAGCTGACCTAGCATGCTCCACTCCCAAACAAACCCTCGCTCTCTTTAATCCTGCTGGGAGCCTGGCAGCTGCACCTCACGGTGCACCTCTGCCAAAGCAGAGGGGAGACTTCACTCATGGGGTTCACAGCTCAACACGCTAGCTTTAGGACCCTGCTCTGCGGTTTCTTCTGAGCTGGAGGATGAGCAGCCAAATGGGTGCTGAGGCAGACCAGCTTCCTCTTTCTGCTGCATTTGAGGAGCTGGTTAAGGTTGTTCTCATGCTGTTGAGAAACTAAGCCTTGATTGACTAGATGAGAGACAGCACATTAAAACTGATGATAGGTTTGAAAAAAAAATGATAGGTTTCTATCATTCAGCAGGGAACAGCCTCCCCGTTGCACCCTCCCATTATTCCCAGATCTTCACACTGAGGTGATGAAGCCGTGGAAGAATCCATATTAAGCTTGTGTATTTACTCCCAATACGAGCAATTATTCCTCTATTGTGGGTTTACATGAGTTGAAGAGAGGCTTCTGGGCTATCTCTCTCTCTACAGCATCATCGTGCATCGTTCCCTGGTGGCTACGAAGAGGCATCTGTGGCTCAACCTGTTTGGAATTTGCGACAGGGTCTGTTTGATGACACAGTGAACTCTATTGTGGACAGATACCGGGAGGCTAAAAAACCATCTGAGGTGTTCAAGAAGCTCCTCCCCCAACATGGTCAGGTCGCTGCAGCGTCAGGTGGTTCGTCCACCTCGAGTTCTTCTTCTAAGACTTTAGCTGCTTATAGTCAGCAGCAGAAGGCCAGCGTGGCTGCTCGAGTAAATGTGTGAAGTCTATGCTCCCTTGGAGCTGGAGGCCATGGTACAGACGTGGCCAAGGTTATGTCTGTAAGCATTTCCCCCGATAGTCTTGCTACTAGGAGTCCTAGCCAGTGTCTGCCAGGACCGAATTTGGCTGCTTTTAGTAGCACTGTTCTGGCTGACCCAGGTCTGGTTCTCAGACATAGTGTCTCTCCTGGATGGGACTTCTTGGGAGCTGCCAATCCAGAGGAACCTCCTATCCCAGGCTCAGAGGTTGATCTTTCACCCCCGGCCAGATATCTGGAAACTGTTGGTCTGGCCTCTGAGTCCAGAAGTTCCTTCAAGAGAGCCTCTCTGCAAGGTTGGATCCTTCCACCCTAAAGGTTTATGTGGCCACCGTGTCTGCTAGCCACAAACCTGTCGATAAAATCTCTATTGGGAGACACCCTTTGGTGTCTCATTTTCTGTGTGGTGCCAGATGGCTGAGGCCTTTCTGTCACACGTGGATCCCTTCTTGGGACCTTACCTTGTAAGGACTGGAGCAGGAGAGGCTTCATTTTTTGTGTCCAGTCAGAGCCTTGAGGATTTATGTCCACCACTCAGGCCAGCGGAGACCTCACTGTGGCATAACATTGACGTTTTATGCATGTGCTGGTTAATGACGTTCATAAGCGTCACATGCATCAGGGCGCTACATCACCCCACCAGCCCAGCTGTCTTCCTTAAAACGTCCCATCTCATGTTTGAAAGTGGTGGACTGTTCCTCCCTGCTTTGATTTTTCTACATTTTTTTCTTGTGTAAAATCTTTCACATTTGTTTCATGTTTGGTCTGCCCTCTCATCACACAGAACATCTGCTGGTGTCCCCGCAGAGTGACTGGGCTGACCTTTTTCCGCTAGCTAGCTGACTGTATAGTAACAAAAAAGATCAATCCCTCTGAAAACTGAAGTAATGTCATTGTGCCACTCGTTTTTCTTTAACAATTGTGGTAACACTTTAGAATAATGACCCGTTCTTAACAAGTAACTATGCAGGAAGTAATAGGTTGTACTGCATTAACACTGAACAGATCTGTGAAAACTGCAACATTTTCTAAATAATTTATTTTTTGTATTATGCATGTAAATAAAAAATTGTTCACAAATATATAAATCTGTCATTATTTTTATGTCAATGCAAACCTGTTTGCAGTAATTTTTCCATGTGAGGCAAAAATAGAATTTTTGGAGAATCTAAGACATTGTTTATAATGGTCATGTCTGTCATGCTTCAAAGTAGGCAAAAAACGAACACAGCGGCATTACTGACACCATAAAACATTCTCAGGCATGTCAAAACTGCAGAAGATTTTCATAGAATAACTTATATTTGGTTTTGTTCCTCAAACAACACTATTAGATGACTTCAGAAGATAGGAAATATGCACACAAGTCATACACACATTTATGATACTTTTATGAGGGTATTTTGGTCCAAGTTTGACATCCATAGACGCTATGAACTGTTCTTGGGCTGTTCTTCAAATTGTTTCCCTTTGCGTTTCGTAAAAAAAACAGCAGCATATATGTTTTGTAAGGCATGAGGGTAAGAAAACGTATTAAAACAGTGGACATCATCTAATGCTCAATTATGAAAGAACCCGGTTGTGTTATTTCCTCTGTTTTCCTTCATCAAGTAACCTTAGCAGAAGCTGAAAGCAGCCGAGTGGCGGCCCAACAGACACATCACAACACCCCCTTAGTCTCAGGCTGCATCATGGCTCTGACCGGATCCCTATAACCTCCCTTGACACTTCAAAGCCCAGTTTGGCCACAGAGGCTCAGCAAGGCCTGGGGAGTCACAGGAGACAAAGGAAGCAATTAACAGATAAAGATCACTGAGAGATATGACATTTCATCCCAGGTGGTTTCAATGGTCACACTCCTTTCAGAGAAAGAATACCAGTCGAGAAAAGGAAAAGGGTGGGAATTGACCCCCCTTCACGACTTCCCTCTTGTCTGTCTGCAAACATGAGAAAAAGGTTGACTGGTGAGCGCTCTCAACCTATTGCTACCAAACTTTTTAAACGCCCATCCAAACACAAGAAATAAGCAATGCAGCGACACTCAGTGTGTAAAAGACTTACATGGCAAAAACTTAGCAGTACAACTGATTTTTTCAAACATCATTTCAAAATCAAGGAAAGTGGAATAAATAAGCATTCTATTGTGCATCTAATTGCCCTAAGATCAAATGACTGATCTTGTTTCACATCTGTGCTTTCAAACATCAGGTACAAAAGTCCAAGTCTCACTGACCTGTCTGTCTGTGTGAGGAGAGAAAACACATTAACAGAGTTGTCCTGATCACATTTAAACTGGGCCTTGATTTTCTCTTGACTCAAAAGAAAGTCACTATTAAAAAATAAAATCACTAGTCACTATTTACTCACTCTTTAATCTCTGAAACATAAAATGTGATTTTTTTAACAATCTTAATGCAGCTCTTATTTTCCAAAACAGTTTATAGTGGTGACATCAAGCTTAAAAGCTTATGACCATAGTGAAAGTAAGATTCTATATAACTATGAACTAAAAATTTGTAATGAACAGGCTTAAAATATATATTTACTGATTGTGCTGTAAAATCTCATTCACAGTGATGTTTATGATAAATTCATAAATGCTGCTTTTG
Source organism: Botia almorhae (assembly GCA_036877575.1). Lineage (NCBI taxonomy): Eukaryota > Metazoa > Chordata > Actinopteri > Cypriniformes > Botiidae > Botia > Botia almorhae. Next base: position 22,162 of record JAZGTJ010002095.1, read on the forward strand.
TCATTAATACAAAATGTCTATTGGCAGTTCTGTGTAAACAAACCAGGAGAGAAATTTGAGGACTTGAGAATGAGATTATGTTACACTTTATTTTGATTGTCCACTTTAGACAATCTTCTTACTAGAAGTAACTTTGTAACACAATGTAAAACCAACTCATATATCTTATTTAGTTTTAGTAAACTGGTAGGTTAGGTTAGGGTTAGGTTTATGATAAGTATAATAAGTTAACATGTACTTGCAAAGTTACTTATAGTCAGAGGAATGTCTGTTGGGGACATTCCCAAAATAAAGTGCTAGTAAATATTAAACAGACAGTCTGCTAATACTCTAATGAATAAGTTTTGGATAAGTAGTTGCAAAGTTACTTATAGTTGAATGTCTATATATATATATATTACTTGTAAAATTACATATAAACATTACAATGGGTATTTAACACAGCAACACCTCTGCTGGACTATTGGCTAATTTGTCTGAAAAAATAAAGGCAGGGACTTTATTTTGTTTACACTAAACATGCGAGCAGAACACCTGTTTAAAGCATTAAGATGCATGAGTAAGTAGAGTAGTAAGTAGAGACTAGAAGACAGTCAGCAGGGATGTCCATCTTTTCATTAGCTGTACCTAATGAAACCACACAACAACAGGGCTGAGAACCCCACTGCTACCAACTACAAAATTACACCACTACACTGACAACAAAAGAGCTTTACAGCCACACATCAAAGCATTTCCACTGAAAGAGAAATGACAGATTGTTATTCAGAGCCATCAGAAGCAAAGTGCAAGAAACCTTGACATGATCAATCTGTCAAAGATCATTCATGTTTTATATTTACAATATGTTTCAAATATATCTAAACAGCCCCTCAGATGAACAGATCTGAGATCTTTTCTAGCGCAACATTTTGCTGACAGGTATCTAGATAGATTAGATATATAGGTACTTCATTAATCCCCTGTGGGGAAACTGGTATGTTTATAAGGATAATCTCAAAAAACACTTTTAATAACAGAAATTTAGGAAACCAGGAGACCATGATAGACCCCCCCACCCCCCGCTCCGAAGGCACAAGGGGGGCCAAAACAAGATGGAGTTGACAAAGGAAGTACATTTACATTCATTCATTTAGCAGATTTAAGCGACTTACAAGGGACAAGAGCATTACACATTTTGAATATTGTATTCTGTTACTAGAAAAAGGATTAACAGAAATTTGTTTTGTAGGAAAGAGTTAGAGCATTAGGGATTGGTCAGGTGTCTGCAAAACAGGTGTGTTTTGAGTTGCTTTTTGAAGGTTGTGATGGTCTCAGCAGCTTGGGTGGAGGTTGGGATTTTATTCCACCACAAATGATTGATGATTAGAATGATTAGACATCGCTCATTAACTGACCGTAGCTGGTGGGAGGGCACATATGTCTGGAGGAGTGACTTGAGGTAGGGGGGAGAGGTTCCGGTGACTGTCCTAAAGGCAAGTGTCAGAGAATTAAATTGGATGCGGGTGGCTACAGGTAGCCAGTCGAGTAAGGTCAGTAGAGGTTTGTCATGGGCTCTTGTTAATTGTAGACCAGACGTGCTGCAGCATTCTGAATCATTTGCAGGGGTTTAGTTGCATTGGCTGAAAAGCCAGCCAGAAGAGCATTGTAGTAGTCCAGCCTTGATATTACCCGTGCTTGCAGGGACTAGGAAGGAAGTAGTCATGACTAAGATCCAGTGGGACTTCCGCTTAGAGCCAGAGCTGGTCAAGGTGAAAACCCAGGTGGAGCTGAAGACCTGAAAGTCCGAGGGGGCGCTGCAGGTTTGAGCAAGCAAGGCAGAGGTGAAAAGCGGAGAGAGTAAGGACCAAGGAGGAAATGGAGGAAAGTAGGAGCCTGGTGGAGCAGGAGGAGTGGAGGGATGAGGCTTAGCCAGAGTACCGGAAGTCCTTAGCTGAACCAGAGTAATAAGGGACCAAGGTGGATGAAGGAGCCCGGTGGAGCTTCTGGGATGATGGACCTCAGTTGAGCCCAGGAAAGGCAAACCCAAGGTGGATCTGAAAGGCCCATGTGGCAAGGTGGAGACATGGGCCTGGAGGACTGAGTTGCAGCCAGGGGATCTGCCTAGATGGCACCAGTGGTAAATCCAGGAACCAGGGTGTGGGCAGGATACAGGGTAGGACTGGGTCATTCAAAAGACCTGCTACAGCAAGTCATGTGCCCAGTTCTAAATCTACCGGGCTCCTACTTCGTGGTGAGCACTGACTTAGGCTCTGGTTCTGTGGCGGGCTCTGGCTATGCCCCCCCCCATCTCATTAATGGTGTGTTGGGAACCACAGCTCACTAGGACCCACTACACTGCCTAATCCCCCAAAAGTTCAATGGTGCCTCTGCACATGATGGACGCATTTTATAGTCTTTATATGTGCCTACTGCAGTACTGGCTGGCATCACATGCTTTCGCTCCAGTACCCCAGCACACCACAGCATAGAACAAGGAACTGGCAACCACAGACTGATAACCTTTGGCTCTTCCTGTAGATTGCTTCCATGTTCTTAGACCAGCTGAGTTTATTATTAATGTAGATCCCTAGGTACTTGTAGGGGACCGGGAGACAGGGATGGGTTGGACCTTTTTCCTCCTGAAGTCAATTCTGAAATGAATTATTTTGTTTTTGCTGCATTGAATTGTAGGTGATTAGCTTCAAACCACTCCACAAAGCTGCTGATTAATGTTTTATTTTCAATTTTCTAATCCACCCTCAATACTTCCCACAACAGCAACAACAACAACAACAACAGAGTCATCTAAAAACTTATACAAGTTGCATGGTTTTGAATTGTACTGGTGGTCTGAAGTGTAGATGCTTAATAGAAAAGGATACAGAACAGTTCCTTGGGCAATCATGGCCTAATGGTTAGAGAGTCAGACTTGTAATCCAAAGGTAGCAGGTTTGATTCTCACAGCAGAAAATGAATGAGGTGCCCCTGAGCAAGACACCTTTCACCCAGTTGCTCCCTGGGCGCTGCAGTGATAACTCCACATGTGTGTTCACGACTTGCAGTGTGTGTGTTCACTACTCACTGGAGGGGTTAAATGCAGAGGTCACATTTCAAGTATCGGTTACCATAAACTGACAAAAAGTCACTTTCACTTCACTTGAGAACTACTTATGTTGTGTCTCACAAACTGTGGTCTACCTGTAAGGTAATAAGTGACCCAGGAGATCATTGATGTACCAATCTGCATCACCTCCAGTTTCCTTCTCAGTAATGTTGGTTGAATGGTGCATGAACCATGAGTCTTTACATGCTGGGATTGACCCAGCTAACAGGGAACATTCTCAGAACGCTAGCTAATGTTCTGATTTTAAAAGTTCCCTCAAAATTATCAAAAAATGTTCTTGCAGTAACATTATTAGAACTTTTTTAACGTTATATATCATCCTTTTTATCATCCATGTTTTCTAATGCTAAGAGAGAAAGCAGCTGTATGTGTGTGAGGAATATCACATTGTGTGTAGAAAAAATAATTAACAGCGTATGAAAACTGCTGTTTTTTGTTTGAGCTCCTGCGATGATGTATATTACACCTAGAAACATTCTGTTGCTGTTGGTCAGGGACTACTTTTTCCAGTGGAAGGAAGGCTTTTAGTGAATTATGTCATAAAAGTGGCATTGATACATCTTTTTTTGCTTTAATATTTGTATTGTGTGGTAACTGTTTTATAAAAGCAATAAGGAACTTTAGGATAGTGCTGTATTGTGAATAAGTCAAGTTATTCACAATATAGCATTTTTTCAGCCTTATCGCTTACATCAAAAACAATCAAGAAAATCTGACCCTCATCTGCACTTACATAAATTGTTATTAGCCCCATTAGTTCCTCCCATCAAAACAAACCACACGCTGGGACAGGAGAACAGACTCGCTTGAGCTTGTGACTGCACACTAAGAGAGACACTAAGAGTCTTTCTTAAAAAAAGCAAATTTAAGAGCTCAATCTACTGACCAACAGCAGCTTTTAACCCAAACCTTTTTAACCAATCAAATGGCTTTTTTAGCTTAGGCAGATTAACAAGGCTTTCTGAGTTTAGAAGGGCCACAATATAAAGAATACAAAGATATTTTATTTTTTTAAGTAGTCTGCAGAGATTAATGTACCGAACTGGACAAATATATGATCACTATGGACCAGTCTCCAACACCTGGTAACTTACATATAGTCTGCAAGTTGTCTTTAACAAAGTTTAATATTTGAATTTTTTCTCAGAAGAATAATAAAAAGAACTAGATCGGTACATGTTCTAAAGAAACAACGCCAAGGTCATGGGTTCGATCCCAGAGATTGCACATACTCAGAAACAATGTATAGTACAATGCAATGTAAGTCGCTTTGGATTAAAGCGTCTGCCAAATGCATGAATATAAATGTAAATTATATCAGATGCATGAGGACAACCCAAATATATTCCAGAAACTGATATTTCGCTTAGACACTAGCTCAAGCTACTGAAAACAACATTAAAACGAAACATTGTCGACAAAAATCCTGCCGAGGATCTAACCATCTAACCAGTGAAAATGTTCGGACCATAATGACAAGCAGTTCAAAGCGCTTCCGCTGGTATTGTCGTGTAATGTGGGCAGTAAATGAGAGTGATTTAGAGTCTGTTAGGCGTCTGCACATGGAGACAACACGGTCTCAGGGTCTTTGATTTGTGCTCGCGTCGCGACATTCGCCTAATGAGGGTCGCAGCGGAGCGCCGCGTCTCCAGGTCTGCAAAAGTGTCAGTGCATTCTACGGGGTGTCGCGTCGCTATTGTACGAATGCGGAGACTGCGCCTGCATGACGCTTGCGCTGATCTGCCTCAATAACCTCGCGGTTATTAACCTCGATATCGCGGCTGCCTCTGTTGAAACTGATTGGCAAGATGTTGATCTACCTCCTGAAATACCCCAGGTCACGCTTACGGCGCTTCCATAGACTTGAAGTTCTGATTCAATTGCCCTCTGTCTCTCACTCCTTTGCCCCACATGCCTCTACTGTCCAATTACATGAAGGCAATAGCCAATAACACATCAATTAGTGTTCGATATCAATACTGAATCTACAACTGAATTATTCTGTACTCAGGCAGCCAGACTAGCTACCATCATGTGTAAACCGTTTACCTCTGTTTAGACTGTTGTAATGACTTCCACTTCTGCACACATTAACATCAGCATTCCCAGCTTTACTGATCTGTGAGCTGTCGAGAGGTTTTTTGTCGATTGTAAGCAGTGATCTGGAGGTAAAATGGGGAAGAGGTGTTCATGGGTTTAAATGTTTTGAAAATAATGTCACAATGCAAAACATCCTCATTTTATTTCACTTGAATTTGTGGTGAAACAGTATTTTGAAATGTATGGTGAAAATACTTTGGATAGTGAGATAACCTGACATTCGCCCAGACAAGTTTATTGCTTGATTTAAAAACGCAGTTTATATTTATTACCGTAATGGATACTGCAAAATTAATCTACACATAATACATATTTGTTCTTATATTTGGACTTTAAAAGTCATTTTTTGGGTTTCCACAGAAGCGTCATTTAAATATAATGTATATTTCTTAACATCCAATACTTTTGTGAATACAAAATATAACTATTTTGTGGTTCAGCTGTGTACTACAAGTGTAGTATTATTTTAGATTTTTGTTGATTTTCCCAAAAAGTTACAGCAATAATCTGATTGCTGCAATAATATACAGCAATAATCTTAGTTGTAGGATTTCACACAGTGCTCTGATTTGAGTACACAAATGACGCACCACTCTTGAGATCAAATAAGGGATAACTTGGGAGTCTATGGACTGTATTACTATCTTTGTGAATGTGCATTGCATAAAACAAATAAATACCACCAGTTAATAAACATTTTAGTGTTTTTCTTTCTTATTCTCTAACAGGAAAACCCTTATGCAGTCTGATATACATTATGACAAACTATACAGCTTAATTCTATTTAAAATAGGTACACTTTTGTTTTATTAATTATGTTGATATAAATATATATTTATATATATATATATTTTGCCAATATATGATCATATGGTCAAGAAGAAAAGAAATTGGACAAACATACATCTTGACAAAACAGTTATAAATAAGTGTCCAAGTATGGTAATTTTGGTGTAAATGCACATCAGGTTATCGACAGCCACATCCTTCTACCACCATTTCTTGGTAGTTCTTCAGGACCACCCTGTCCGTCTCATCCAGGTAGAGCATTGAAATTGCACTAAGCTCTGTGGGAACACAGCAGGCTTTGGGAATATTGGTGTTTACCGAGTTAACCAGTGTCTGTACAATAGCATGATTGGTGGAATTGAGATGGTCGGCCAGAGGAAAGGGGCACTCCCCATGACAGTAGTATGCCTGGTACCCAGGGGGCGCCACAATCCAATCGTTCCAACCGACGTCGCTGAAGTCGACGTAGAGTGCGTGTCGCCGGCAATTGCGATTGCGCTTTCGACCCCTTTGCTTGGGGCTGCGCTTCGCCCTGCGTGTCAACGGGTGACTTTTGCCATCATGACCATAAGTGACCAGCAGAGGGCGGAGCTGGTCCCAGTCTTTTTTTGGAACCGGATACAAGGACCGGCTTACACGCACATGGCGTCCCTGGTGTCGGGGTGTTTGGTTCAGGTGCAGAACCTCCACCGCGAGGCCATGGTTGGAGCCACTGTTGTGGGTCCAGCGCAGTACGGCCGCACTCACATCAAAACTCTCCCACTTGGACGCATTGTTGTTCACCAACCGGGTGTCCAGGAGCTGAGTGATGAGCTGCCCAACCCGTGGAGGCTTCAAGACCTCGTAAACATTTATTCGATGGAGACCCTCACCTCCTTTGTGTTGAGGATGTGAGCTTACATCATCTATTTGTTGCCTGTATAGACGAAGCTCTGCGCTGGAAATTAGCTCGTCCTCAGGGATGCTGCTGAGATTGAAGAGGAAGCGTAGCGGTGTCCCCCATGACCCTTCTGCCTGAATCTTTTCCATATTCTCTGAGAAAGAGAAAGAAAACCAGATCAGGACCCTGACACCTTTTTGAGTCACTAATGTGTAATTATGGCCCAAAACCTTTTCATTTTGTATCATAAATGGTTTATTGTACAAACAGGGAAACTATCTACAGCACATATCACAGTTACCTACAATATTAATCCATTAGTAAAACGCTTTAAGTATAATAAATGAGCAGTGTTAAATAACTGATTTCCATGCACTGCTTTGGGAAAACTGAGTACTATGTGGCTGAAAACAATTCTTAATGTGGCAATCAAGTTACCATGCTCAATACTGGTCAAAAGCTAATGTTTTGAAGTCAAAGTGTTTACTTTTTGCACAAAAGCAAAGCAAACTCATTTTCAATGGTTTCTACTTTTTTCTACTTCTATTTTTTTATTTTTCAATGCAACCCTAACACATTTAGCTAACATACATGAGGTTTAACTTTGCTGACGGCTCATTGTTACCTTGATACTGAGCATATATATCTTTCCTAAGGTTTCTGGGACACACTGTTGACAGCAGGAGTTTATTAAGAATTCCCTCAAAAGGATCCACATAAGAAATGCACAAACACCTTTAAGCTGTTTTAAAATGTTGGCTTGACTTTTAAAGGGCTGTCTACATCTTGTTGGTCTTACCCTCATGGTGGAATCCTCTCACAGTATTGGCTCGGCTCGTAGACCTTTCAGGATAATCAAAGCCGACATGGTGGCCTCCAGCCTCTTCAGTCTCCCCTGACTGCAGGCGATACAAATCAAGCAGATACTGGGGCACGACTGCTGAGTTACTGGGTCGTGGTCTCCCCTGCAAGCCAAACATCTGCAGCAGTGTGGCTTCAAAGTCCAACAACAGTTCATGGCTCTGACCCAGATGATGAGTCGACACCTTCTTATTCCCCTCCTCAGGTATTAGACTAGCATAGCTGCTCTCACCCAGTAGGACTTGCCATAAAAAAATGACCATCAGCATTCGATTACCAGGAATCATGATGTCTCTGGTGGAGAAGATTGAAGGAACCATAAAAACAGGCTTCAAGAATGCTTGGCCAACACACTGCAGTGTGTGCATTCTTAGGCTACTGTGGTGACTGCAAAACCTCAGGACTCAAAGGGGAAAGAAAGTTCCCTTTAAATATCCGTCCCATTATAGAATGTTATAAAGCTAGCTATGAACATGTCAACTTTAACTTGTTCACCAACATTTTCTGTAAACTAGAGATTATCATAAAGTGCCCTAGCATGTTTACAATTTAATAGTAAATATCCATTTTTATCCTGTTTACAAGAACATACCAAAAAACAATAAACTGCTAGTTGAATTTAAGGCTTCATTTATTAGGGGCCAAACCAAACTACATCATATTAACAAATGACGCCAAACATTGACCGCAACCCACTCACTTTTAAGTGAAACACTAAAGCAAACATAAACATGAATGTGTTACTAAGCCTTTTAATTTGCTCCAAATATGTGACAGCTTTGTCCCACAATTGAAATTGGATAGGTCCACTTACCGACAAAAAATGAAGCATGGGAAAACTGTCCATGTTGGTTGAGAGCTGATCCAGGACGAGTTTCTCAGGTAAACGTCACGTGTTCCTGGAAAGCTGTTTAGGAACCCCACTTAGATCCTTTTCCTGAAAGATACCCGTTTCATGAGGTCTATATGTCTATATGAGGTTAATATGTGTTGCATCTACTGAGCAGCAAATGCAGCAAAAACACAAATCACGTGGAGTTTTTCGCTGTGAACCCACAGAGCAAAAAGCTGTATACCTATTCAATAGAATCCCTTCTGCTCATTTAAAACACCATTAGGTGTGAAACAACTGAGAAAAGGACAGCAATTTCAATTTACATAAAAATAAAGGCTGGTTTCCTAACAAAAGGCTCTCAAAATAACTTTGTTAATAATGGTCTGCAATGACAGGTAAAAATCCCACCTAGAAAGTCCTTAACATTCCCCCACACCCAAGAGCCTGTTTTTATAAATTGACAGTATACTGTTAACTCATTGTTAACTCTTATTCTTTCACACACTATCAAATTGTGGACACATTCCTAACAAAGAAATCAGACGTTTTTTATTTCACTGCAATTTCACAAACCCACAACAAGTCGAATCTTTAGCCATTAATCTTAGTGTGAGGAGAAAACACAGCAGTAATAACAATCACAAGTGCTTGTGAAAGGACTCCGAAAACAATGTCATCACTAAATCCACTGCTGAACTTAACGCTTGAACGAAGCAATGCATGTATTTTGTCATTTCTTGGACCTAGTTTCACTGGAGTAAGTCCAATCATTACAAGAGGAATGATGCATATTAACAAAAACATGATGTGTGTGTGTGTGTGTGTGTGTGGTCATAAATGCTAGCATATTTCTCAAGATAATCAAGCAACAGTTGTGGTACTAGATTGAGGAAATTAGTCTTGTGCAGTTTGAATACATTAAGATATAGTTTGTGTTCTGGCTTTATTTTGATGACATTTGTTTAAGTGGAGACACATCATTGTTTAGGATCTTAATGTGGATTTTTAGCATTGTAGCATAGCGATTATGTCTAACTGTAAGTAAATATGTCTAACTGTACAACTCAACAATGCCAGAACACAGGATCCAAACACAACCAACTGCTTACTTTAGACCACCTATTCTTGCTTAAAAGCCTACAAACACTACCCTAAATATTTACAGGATCTATATTTGATGTGTTTGAAGATGAAATGCACTGCATGTGCTGCTGTAAAAAGTGTAGTTTGTTTCCCTTAATATTAATCAGGAAAAGCTCACAAACCTTTCAGAATGGAACTATACACCACAGATACAGACTGTACTGATCATTCAACGCAAGACATTCACCTTTGCCATGTTTGGTCAGATATCTGTGGCCTATAAACATGGTGTTTACAATTTGAAAAACCTATATGGTTCTGGAATGTACACCATATCACACTAAGCAGTCTTTAAATGTAGCATTAATATTTGGGCCCATGTGGTTCTGTGTAATGTTTCTTTATGTCAGTTATTGTCTCAGAAAGCCATTCAGATGGTTCTTTTGACGCATGGCCAAATGAACCCGTTCAGATTTAGTCAAAACACCTCTGCAGTACTTTGCACCAGTTCCCGGACCTAATCTACAATTCAGCTATACAGGCGTTTGAAATGAATAGATTTAACAGCACTTGTATGTTCCTCTGTTGACAGTGTTGGTAAATTGGTACTACCAGTGTCATAAAATGAAAAACACGAGAAATTAAGAAATGAAATAAAATGTCAGTTCGTACAGTGTTATAACCTATTAGTACTATTATGGGGAATATATGACCAGACTTGGAAGCTTTGGTCCACCCGGCTACTCTCTGAATGCGCGCGGTCAGGTGTTTGTTTTTGGTTTAACACTCAAGACGCTTCACGCAAACTATATGTAAACATATGGCGACTAAGACACAGGCAAAAACAGTCAGGCCTGTGTAACTTTACAAAAACATCTCCAGTGTATCAGTTGTGCGCGGCGTGATTTACTACGTATATGTATAAATATAATAATATCTGTCTATTACAACGTGAGCGTTCTCATCCTTCGCGTCTCTCGCGTGCAGTATAGATCGCGCGTCTTGGTTTATGCAAAAAGTAACCAAAACGAGAATGCACGTGAAGCGCGTATTGTTTCAACACATTAAATTCAAACAGTCGTAATGTTCTATGTGTGACTTTTAAAAGCCAGTAAGTAGCACTGTCTTTTAAGTTAATGATGGTAATATTCCTATCGAGCGTGCCAACTTACCATCGGTAGCGGTTTAAGCGTTATCCCGAGGATGAAAAGATGGTAAAAGGGAGTTTTCAACAGAGGACACCTAAAACAACAAAAGTCCAAAGGCTGGAGGGAGTGTTTATATCATTAGTTCCGCACCATATCCTCATGAGAAACCCTAATAAGTCCGATGCAAACGCTGATCTTTGTTGGGCAAAAGATGCCCAAGAACTGTGAAGAACATCACCGACTGAGCGCACATCCACTTCTGCAGTTTTTATGTGACCGCCCTGTAACGTTCCGTTGCCTCCTCCCCTACACCCTCAACTCTCAGCATTCATCCAACACCTCAGGTTAACCCTAGAGATCACAAACGCTCAAGAGCTTCATTCGTGAAGTTGCACGCCTGATTTAATGCCACATCAGACTCTGCACACCGCTTACTCTTTTGGAATGTAGAGTCGGTTCAGCCTATCGAATCTATTAAAATGTCTTTGGTGATTTCATCATATGGGTTGAGCACATTACAGTGACGTGGAGCTGGGAGTTGAGTTAGAGGGTTAAGATGAAAACAAACTGCACTCTTTAAAAAGAAAGCTTCCTCAGTTGCAGCATATTGTTTAAGAAAAGAAGTCAAAGATTTGTCTGTATAGGGGTTCTGGGTTCTTTAAAACATCAGTATTTATTTTTAAATATATTATACTTATTAATTTTCAACTAAAGAATAAGAAGTTATATTTGAAAAGCATCTACACTGTAAAAAAGTGCAGTTGTTACCCTAAGAATCTTTTTCTAACTGATCTGACCCTTAACCATGGCTTAAATTTGTGTTGCCTACAATCAGTCCTTATGCTGTCATATATATATCATTAATATTGTTTTTATATATTTTTGAAATAGAGCCAGTTGCTTGAGATGTTAACACACAAAGCATGTTTCAGGTTATAGGTCATACACATCAGACCTGTTCTGTCACATTAATTACCAGCAGTTTGTATAAAATGCTCTCTTAGTTTTTGCCTGTTCTTACATCAATTCTATATAACAAAACAAACAAAGTGATACTGATTTAGATAAAGTCACAACACTTCAAGTTTAGGTTCATATAAACTCTAATAAGATGCTTACAGATGCAAAGCCATATTTTAAAAAGCATATAAATACTAATAATAATAAGTGGATCTGTGTGTGTTTGCTTTAATGTGATTTACTAATGTTAGAAGTCTTTCCTCGTTTGACCTTCTGCCCCTATTAACCCCTGCTGTGAGAAGAAGCCCTCTCAGACGCTCTCATCATCATAATATATACCTGTCTGCTCAAGGTGATTAAGTAACATGTGCAAACCCCTCAACTCTGCTACACATTAAGTTTATACAATTAGTTAAAAACACTGATCTGTATTGCTGTTTTAGAATGTTTTATTGTTTTGTTGGCTATAATGGCAGGTACCTATTACAACTTGGTCTCTATATTGTGACTCTTCCATTGAGGCATGCTGTCACAAGAGATTAGTATTTGTTGAATGAAGTATATCCTTATCCTGGACAATAACGGTGGAAATTTACAGTCTTGGTCTGTACAGAAATATTTACTGAGGTAAATAGTATATGACAGCTAGAAACTCTATATATTCATGTATACTTAAAATGTAGTTATACATGTATGTGCACAATATATCTGAAGTTTAAGCTAATTTCTTTTCTGCTGTTCATACATTAGCAACAACCACCCACCATTTTCTCATGTTCTCTGTGTTACGGAGGAGGCCGCCACTCCGCCTTCTCTGTGCAGGGGGAGCCCTTACCAGAGTACTAGTTTCAATCTGAACTACAATTCCATGTTCCCCAATGCCTAGGGCTGATTAATTCCTGATTGTCGCACCTGTTATCAATCAGCTCATTATATAAGCCCAGGAAATCATTGTGAAGTCATTGTGTGCCATGTCAAACATTTCAGAGCATTTTCCCTTGTTGATCACCTGTTGCCGTTTGTATTGTTTATTGAGTTTGATTGTTTGCTGCCTGCCTCGTGTTTTTGCACTGGATTACGTTATCGATTGTTTGCTGCCTGCCCTGACCTCTGCCTGCCTTCTCGTTTTGATTGTGTCCTACCCTCATTGCTCTGTTTGCCGGTGTTTGACCTTTGCCTGTTTTTTGACTACTCTGTTATTAAAAGAGCTGCACATGGATCCACATGTCCCTGAGTCTTCGTTACACTCTGCTTCTACAGTTGTCCTCATACTGCATTATTTTTTGTATTTGTATTTAGAAATTGTCTACAATTTCTTTAGTTATTTTACATACAGAGTTCTAAAGATCTCTAAATGATTTTTAAATAAAAATTTTATTCTATTTTAACTGTAACATCTTTGTGACTGTTAAATGCATGAAGTCAACCATAGAAAAGACAAATCACAGATAAGATTTCTTTATTATATCAATAAACTCTTGGTGTCTTATATTTCTCCTGCGAAAAAGACCCAGAAATCTCACAAAGATCTCAACAGTGTTCCAAACTGAGCTCAGATTTGCCAAGTCTGCAAAAAGACAATAGTACTGAAGATTTCTATATGAATATTCAAACATTCCTCATCAAGTTTAACCCAAATCCAGATTATTTTAGCTATACATTACATTAATTTTGTAGCTCCATACACTGAATGTATTTTTAAAATGGTCTAATTCGTTTTTAATTTTATTTTTCCTTAGCAATTTTATGAGAAACATCTGAGACAAAGTTGATACTTAAATGAAACACAACAAGGTCTCCATCAAATCATCAGCAACATCTAAGAAATAAAAATGTCCTCTGGGCAGATGTACGTGTCCCTCTTTATCATACACACTGTGACTATCTCTCTCTCCTCTCTGACAGCTGGCCAGAAGATGTGTGGATAGAGCTATCAGGGCTGCCCACTGAAGTTTGTAGGACCTCAGATTTTTTTGTTTATTTTGTAATTGTTGTAAGACACTCTGGCTTTAGTGCTGGACACAAAAGTTACTCAGTTAAGTTATTCAATCTGCAAATGTTCCTTGCATTGGGCTAATAAAAAAGCAAAGGCCAACCACGGTAAAATCGCCATACACACAGCCTCGGGTGGATCATTGTGATTATAAAGCAGCAGAAATATAGGAAAAAGCCCATGCTTAATAATCTGTTATATGTACTTATTATGTTCATTAACATAACCAATGTTGGAATCTAATAATATAATTCATAGATTAACTGGAGCTGTTTTGGTTGCCAAGCAACTTGTCGCATTAATGGTACATTAACAGGCACTTAAAATGATAAAAAATATTATGTAAAAAAATTTACAACCAGTGCTTGAAATGTTGCACAGGATTGTGGCATTTGTGCATAATTTGATTCATAATGCAAGAAACTCCTGCAAACATTTATTCACTGTTAACTGAATCCACACACATTAACAAATCAGATTTTGCAGTCAAGAGTATCTATTTAAAATGATAGATCATAAAACATGTCTCATCCTTTGAGCCACAGTTTCTTTGACCAAAAAATGAGCCAAGAGAAACCTGGTCTTCAACCCACTGAAACCATTAAAAGTAGACATGGTACTTGTTGCACCCGTGCTTGTCTGCTTTACTCTCTCTCTTTCTCTCTTTAAACATATTTAATTTTACTACACATCTATATCCTTAAGCCCTGGTAACATTTCAAGCTCTTAGGTGGATGAGTGAGTGTTAACTGTGTCTTTTCAAACTTTGACATTTAATACTCAATATAAATCTCTCCAGAGACCTGTTATTTTTTTCAAGAATGTAATTACATACTTTCAAATAAAACTTGAAAGGGGCCAACAAGTTTTAAAACACAGTGTGTGCTCTCCGGTCGGCGGGAAGGAATTCCAAGCAGTTGGAATATGCTAACATCTCAGTGTGTGTGTGTGAACCACAAGCTCTTGAAAGGACAACACAAAAGGCTTTAACCTCATTAGATATACACAATAAACTAATTAAACTGACTAAAAACGCTGTTTACTGTAGCCTTATCTATAATAATTGACAAAATGTTTAATAGGTTTTCTGCCTTCTTACATCTACAGTTGTTATAAAATGTTCATGATTTAACATTATCAGTGCTTATGTATCATCATACCTCATAAAAGATAAGATACATTCTATCTTTGTTGCCAACACATGAGGTATGAGCATTAGTATTCTCAGTGTCGTGTCTTTAAGTGTGTAAGTGATGTTTGGTGGAAAAGTGTGTGATCAGACGCAGTGTAAATAATTTCAGCATTTGCATACTTATCATTTCTCTGTGATTCAGTTGAAGTGAGGAACTACAGAAAAAAGAAACAGCTCAGGAAGGCCTAAAGCCCTTAGGTCAAACACTAGAAACATAATGAAATAAGGACAACAGCTCCTTAAAGCCAAACCCCTTGCATGTTCCTTTCACCTAGCATGTGATTACCAGAGCGAGCCACTTCAGCTTTGGGAGTGGTCAGGAAAAATTGGCAGGGATTAGGGCAACATAGTTCTCTGCATAAGAATGAGTTTTATGGCCTCGTGTCAGTGTACTGAACCAACTTATAGAAAACTAATAGAAAAATACCCTGTGCACACCACAACTGTACCTAAAGTGAGAACTGAATTGAGAATAACTTTCAGTTCCAATTCAGTTCCTGAATTCGAAATTAGATTAACAAACAGGACATAAAATTGTAATTTGTATTAAATGACAATCATGTTACATTTGGGGCATTTTTCCCAGAAACACTAGAGAGCAATATTACCAAATCTGGATTACACTGCTCTAAATAGTATCAAGTATCAGAATGTTACTAGCTATGTTAACAACAACAGGTAGAATGGTCAATGTGGGGTGCAATTGTTAAAAACCTAATTTGATTGGTTAATGTCTGATGACTGTGTGATTGTAAATAAAATACAGTGACAAATGACAGTTGAAATAATATTTTTGCTTGCAAAACAAAAAACAGTGCTGTGCACATCTGTTTAGAAGATTATTTTGACATTGTTATTACATTTTGTAATAAACATCACAAACTGACATGTTATTTGTAATAAATAACACATTACAACACAAACTGACAATTTGATCCAGATTAAAACCTTAATTGGATTTTCTAATATAATCCGGATCTAGAATCCTTTTCCTCTTTAGAACAACACATTTTCAAGATTTGATCCAATCCGATAGCCGGAATCCAATCAGATTACTTTTGAACAACTGGGCCCAGATGATAATAATAATCAATACCTGAAAATGCCTCTTTATGGACTCTGTATTTAACATAAAATTATAAAATGTAAATATAGGCAATATTAGAAGTTCATAAAAATGTTACTATGTGTAATTTCTGAAAATGGTTTAAGAAATATTTTATAAAAATATCAATGGTTTTCTTAAGAAAAACCTGCTCATAAGGTAACAATGACTAAAACGTTTATGGATAAATAGAGTCACAAGCTCTTTGTTTATGATCATTACATGCACATATTACATCATTATATCCACTTATATCTATCATTATAAATCATTATTAATCTTTGAGAAGCAAACAGTCAAAACTATGATTTCTAACTCAAAATTATATGCGTTACATTGAAAACTAATTTCCCTAAATCAAGTCTGAATCATGACTAAATCATGTCCCAGCAGGGCTGAACTGGGACAAAAATCCCTGGCATTTTGGCCCAGACCAGCCCACTACATCCAATCACAAATACTATTAATCTTCGTACGCCCTTGAATTTGTATATCAACTCCTATTCCATAAAAGCAGTAAAGCCAAATGATAGGAAAGAGTGAGAGTTGACACATTAAATACTTATAGAAAATGTAATTTATTAATACAAATTTATTATTAATACTGTTATTAATAAAACTGTATAATCCACACTGATGATTCCTAAAACAGGCTATGACATCAGTCTTGTGTGTGTCTATGTGTTTAAATGAGAAAGAGAAGAGACATGATAAATTGTTGATTAGATGATCACTGTTTTCCACACTATAGCATTGAATAGTCATTGAGAGCAGGGAGTCTCTCTCTCTCTCGCAGCGCCTAAGTGTTTTGAAAGCAGTTCTGCGTACCACAGGCACTACACTTACTTCTCCCTCATCTCCCTCCCTCTCCTTATTCTCCTCACTGTGTGTGCTGGTGGTGCCCACTATCATCATCAGCCATGGGAGCTAATGAAGGTTCTGCTGCGGCTGAAAACATGTTATTTTGACACGTTTTGCAGCATCTGTCTGAAGGGCCTGCTTATTTTATCATGCAAGTTTTCTGCGCCTCCCTTGCATTTCTGCTCCATCTGATGATGATTTTTTTGACACATACATTACACTGCCACCAGCGGCATCAATGAATTAATCAGAAAAAAAATGGACTGCCAATATACGTGTTTTATGGACCAATCAGGCAGAAATAGTATGAGATATATCGGCCCAAAAAGTATGTTGGTGATTCTAGCTAGGTTTGTAATTGTGGGTTATTTTGCCTGTAAGAACAAATTTAGAATGTAGAATTGTTATAAAAGTCTGCCTGGCTGAGCTTTGTTTGTTTTCTGTGCTTTGGTTTTTGCAGATGGTTGAAAATCATCAGGACAGTAAGTCTGTGTTTAAGTCTTTGGCCTGCTATAGGTTTAGTATAGACTGCCATCACCTCCTCTCACCTGTACAAGTGTTAGTGCAGATAATGGGCTGTGTGCTAACTTATTACCTGCAGATTATAATATAAAATCACTATTAACGGAGGCCAACAACACATGAATCTTGTATGTATTGTCACGGGTGAGGAATCACACGACAAGGTAGGCGGTTCAAAGATACCCCGGAGGGTGGATTTATTGACATAACAGGGGTGTGTAGTGCGTGGGGGAAGCA
>JAZGTJ010002096.1:0-24500 GCA_036877575.1 Botia almorhae
CTTTTAAAACAAAATATCTTTTAAAACACCCAACTAAATAAGTGCTGAGTAAAGCATTTTCATTAATTGCTCCTCATTTTCCCCTCAGGGGGCAGGAGACATACTTTACTTTTAACACACTAAGCCTCATAAAAGTGCCACACGGGGCACTTTTCATATGTACGGAAAACAAATAAACCCTGTTAAGAGGTGCAGAGGTTCCTGGGAGCTTGTCTCCAACTGCCTTTATCGTCTACCACCCAGTCTTGCTTTGCCCCCTTCCTATATCTTTTTTTATCCATTTCCTTTGGTTTAGCAGAGGCAATGTGTGGAACAGATGTGAGTGGTTATTAAATAGAACCACTGGCCTCTTTAAAAGGAGTCATGGCTACCCTGTCCTCCTCCTCCAAGGGGAACAATCCCCTAGCTTTTTTATCCTCTTCTGGGCTTTATCGCAGCGCTTCGAGTGATTTTAATGTTTATGTTTTTATGACAGCCATCTGCAGGTGAACTCTGCTCCCACTGGGCAAGGAGCAGAAGGGAATCATGGGAAGACAGAGCATAAAATGGTGGGGTTTTCACGGTGAGCGATTTCTGCTTGTCTGACAGACACCACCACAAAAATTAGATGGTCACATGGTTCATCAAAATGTCAAGAAAAAGACGAAAAATAGTGTACACCTTACCAAAACAAATATACATAGCTCTAGACTGATTTCTCTTGTCTCATACTGGGATTAAGTGCATATTTTGCCGGAAAAGTATTTTGCAGAGGCGTCCACGCACATAAAAACTTAACAGTAAAAAAAAAGTAACAGCACAGTAGGTCATCAAAACTGAAGCCACACTATGAAGAGTCTAATTTCCTTCCTGCACAGACAATGAATATGGTCTATTATTTATTAAGGGTGGGAGGGGTTCTACTCCTTTAGCATAGCCAAGTCAAGTAAAGACTAGAGAGAGGGTGTGTATGTGTGCAAGTCAGATTGTACCTTATAATTCTCTCCTCACCTCTGCCTAAATTTTAATTTATTAGCCTTTTGAGGAAGGAAAACAAATGTAAACACGGTGCAATGAGTCTATAGACTGTGTAAATGCAACTTCTCTGTAAAAGGCATCCGCCCACAACCACACACGTCATTCTACAAACTCAGGTATAATTCACTGCACAAACCATGGCTCGTACGTTTAAGTCACACATTCCATAATAGTGCCAAATTACATTGTAATTACATTGTAAGAACTGCTTAATAGACACGAACAACTTAATGTAATTCTATTTTGTATATGTTGTTTAATAAACTTTGTTATAGGCGTGTAATACTCACAAAGAAACAGTCCGGTTTGGGAGGAGACTGACTTCTGGAATCTCTGTCAGTTCCTTTCCAACGCAGCTCACTTTTTTCCGCGCTCCGGGTGCAGGGTGAGCTTTACCGCCGTCCTCCGTGCAGCTGCAGCCGCTGGAGAGGAGCTCCGGACAGCCCTCGGTGATTCTGCACTCCGATGCGCTTCGGTGAAGAAGCAGCAGGAGAAACAAACGAACCCAAAACGGGATGCGGATGCAGGGTTCCGACATTGTCCCCCACACTATAAACTGCGCGGCCCCAGATCAGCCCATGACATCCGAAAGAAGGTTATCTTGGTGATAATAACTTGAAATATTAGTGTTGAATTAGGCCAATAATAAACAAAAATGTTTGTTGATACTCCTCTTGCGTTGACTGACAGTTGCGTGCGTCCTATGAATGGATAGATCACCACGTCAATTAAATCATTATTGTACTCATGTCATTTAGGCACAGGAAAAAGTCCAGTATGTTATATCTCCACAATTAATTTCTGTCCCCCATGTGGAAACGTGAAGAATTTTTAACAAATACAGTTCCTACTGAAATATGATGCGCTCAAAAACTTTATGCATCTGGCGTGCTCAAAAAACGGATGCGCAAAAGTGTCATTCTGTCGCTTTTCCAGATGTTTTTAAAATTGTGACAAGATTTGCAAAGTTGTTACTCCCGTGGCTTTGACTGCAGCAAATTACGATTGTTCAAAGTTGCTATTGTCCATAGTTTTTTCTAAAGTTTTTCACCCAAAAATAGCATTTGCCTTGTTCGGAGTTCGGAGTTCGGAGCGCCAGTCTCGAAACATGACAGACTGTCGCTTCGGCGCACTCCGCGCTCCGTTTGGTGTCATTCTTATCTTAAAGCTAAATAACGGTTCCGATCTTAATTCCAAGACCCCGGCGCTTTTCCTCTGCCACACTGTCACACATATTCAGCTCCAGCCTCAGTGCGCACATTCCTCTCCCCACTGCGCGCTGTGCTGCGAGGTCCTAGCGCACAAAATTTAATGTCACCAATCCTATTTTATAAACATTAACTGCTTTGTTTAAGAATATCCTTATCTCTATTTTTCTAAATGTCATCATTTGAATGTTCACACAGTAACATCTTTTGTCCACTTTCAATAGTAATTTAGCATAGGAATAAACCATAACAGACATGTCTAGACTGCTAATGCAAAATTGGAGTAAAAGGCTTTAGTTACCAAAACCTGTGAAAACAGCTGCTGGTATTAGAAAATTAAAAATTGTGTCCCAAAACATATCACTTTCTTTATTTTATGGAACATAAACGCTAAATATCTTTGCCACTCATTTTTGTCATACAATTGAGACTTGAGCTGTCTAGCTCCATTACAATTGTCATAAACATGACATGTAACAGCGCATCATGGTCAAAATAGCATGTGTGAGCTAAAACCCATTTTCTAAAACCATATGACAGTTACTCATTAACCTTTGCTCTTCTTGTATGTTCAAATGATGCTATGTTGCTTTGCCCTTTGCATGTTGTGTTGATGAGAAATTAGTTTATGAGAGTAACTGGTTGGTCTAGTAAACAAATCAATATGGCTCAACTCAGTGATTTAGTTGCAGTTGTTACCAGCTTAATGGAGTGAAAGCTATTGAATGGTTTATTGAATAAGTGGCAGGGATTTTTTCTTAAAATATTAACTTATTGTGATCCATGGAGAAAAGACATGCAGGTTTAAAAAGGCAAAAATATGAGTAAATAAGGGGCTTTTTACATGATACCTTTTTTCATCTAAAACTGAAAACTTTTTAAGCGTTTTGGACATTCATTTGCAGTAACGTTTTGGAGACTGAAACTGAAAACTTCTGAAAAAGGCTTTAAAGAGCACATTTTTGAAACCATACCATCTTCTGCACAAAACACATTTGTAAAAATGGTGATATCATGTGCATGCATATTATGTGTTCATCTGGTGACATTGCCTGGCATGCATAATGCAGCAATTTTAGTCTTTTTCAAGATCTGTGTAAAGAGGGGTCATTATGCCAACGTTGTTGTCTGTACATTAAAAACACAGAAGAAAAACTTTTGTTTATAGTACATCATTGTCATGTAAACATACCCTAAAACAGGAATTAAATTAGATGAAAGCACACGCACACATAAATACATTTAAAACAGATAGTTGAGATCCTTGATTGGTTGCGGTACATTTGATTGGCATTGTGACCTTATTATATAAGTAATACTGTGCCATTGCAGTTTCTGAAGAACAACATTGCTTGGTACAAGAATAATATATTTCATCATTATTATTACATGTTTGTTGCTTTGTGTTTATTTTATGAAAGCCTGACAGGTATATGAAACAACTGTTTTAAAAAAGCAAAGGCCATGGTTTACAGTGAATTTAAAACAGCCGTATGGCTTCTTGTTAAACTACTTATATCAAGCCTGTCTACATATCAGGCACTATGACCCAGTTGGTCACTCCTTGCGGCTGTTGGTGCCTTCTTGGATCCTTGCGTGTGACTGGACCATAGGAGCCTGAATAAGGCTTTGGCTCAGATGTGTACCGAGCACATGGGGTCTGACAGAGGCGAAATCTAATACATCCAGGAAACAGATCATCAAGAATGATATATATATATATATATATATATTATAACCTTTAATATATAATATATAACCTTTTGGTTTAGGAATGCAGAAAGGTCTTTACACAAGAATCCCTCCAATGAAACCTGTATTTTATTTAGATTTAAGTTGTGAACCATTTTGTTACCATTTTGTTCAGCTAAGAGAATAGAAAGCAAACTGTGGCATAGAATATTACTTCTATTAATGTGTTATTACAGCATTTTAAACTTGTTAAGAACACTGTGTCATGAAATATTCTCACAAACAAATAGAATACAAGCACAAACCACTGTTCACTTCTTGGGATCTATGCTGTCAAAGTGAACAGCTTTCTCTTAAAAATTGCATCCTTCCCTAAAAATTTACTATTGTTTATGCCTCGGCTTGACTATAGATAAATAAACATCTTTAAATTCCCATCAAGTGTTGTGTGATTCATTGTACACTCCAAAAGCCAAACAATTACAGTGGTGTTTCAGCCTTTAGATCTCACTAAGAGAAGATTTGTGATCAGCTTGTGCCATGCAGTAAACATGAACTGGTTATGATTAACCTTCAGACAAACCAAAAGAAAACCACAGACAAAAAAATCAGGATTAAGACTTATTTCAAAGTGCCTAAAGTTTTAGTAAATTCAGTTTGTCGTTTTTAAAACAACATATGTCTGTTCAGCTGCTACTAAAATCCTGTTATTAGACATTTGCCAAGAGAGCAAAAAGCTTCCATCAGCACAATTTTTCAAAC
Organism: Botia almorhae; assembly: GCA_036877575.1. Taxonomy (NCBI): domain Eukaryota; kingdom Metazoa; phylum Chordata; class Actinopteri; order Cypriniformes; family Botiidae; genus Botia; species Botia almorhae. Next base: position 4,680 of record JAZGTJ010002096.1, read on the forward strand.
ATTTCAATAAGTGCTGCTGTAACTTGGGAAAGGGGAACCAGATATGGACTGCTAAGATCTTTATGGGCCTGTAAAATTCCCAACACACGCAAAGCTTAATTTCTTTGGGTGTTTGATCTGCACAATGCAACCATTATCCACAGGTTTCAGCAAAACTAAAATCCAGTGTTTTTATTTTAAAATGGTAACTTTTCATTTTAAACCGGCCCTTGTGATATACAAAACAACAAGGATGAAGGAAACCCTAAAATCAGACCAAGAAAATACAATACAATAGTTGAAAATACAACTGTGAAAACGGATAAAGCATTTTAATTGAGGTTGACATTTTTGCCTGTTCTGCAGGTTCAGACGAGCAAGTGCCGCCCACTCGCACAAAGGGGCAACTGTGTTCCAGCTAAAATCATGCAGGCTTTCATTTGTTATTGCTGTACTCAATACTGTGCTGCGGAACGGGGACTGGGGGAAAGATGATTCCGAGCTCTTCCGGAAATGTGCAAAAATGGGCGCCTCCAACCGAGGTCTGTTTATCCTGCACTTTAAATAACGCTTCCAGTGCAATCCCTCCCCACCTTCAAGACCCCAAAATCCTTTCATATGGTGCGTAGTTTCCATTTAAAATGTCACATCCCAAACTGCACATTATATCAAATTGTACATAATGGCATCCAGACAAACTTTTATGTCTTTCCAACATTCTCGCGCTCACTTCTGCTTGCTCCCTCCTTACCCCTATTGCTTTGCTAGCTCATATCACAGAGTGAGCAGTATCTTCCTTTCCCCATTAAACATCTGGAATCCATTCCAGGTGGAATAGAGAGGGAATGTGAGGAGGACGAGGAGATGAGGAGCCCCAGTCTGCAACGAGAGTGAAAGTATGGGCAAAAATAATATAAAAATTATAAAAATATTTAATATTAAATATATAAATAATGGGCAAATGCAAAAAAGGAGAGAAATACTTTAAAAAACATGTGACCTCAAAAAGTATTTAAACATCTAAGCCATACTTGGCCATTTTTGCAATTACTTTTAACCAACTGTTCCCAAAGCATAGTTTATAATAATGTAAACAAAATCTTTAAAACATTTTTGGTATTGTAGTGTTTATAATACAATGACATTCAAGGTATTTTATTTATGGCTTAAGTGTCTAAATACCTTTTGAGCTACTGTAAGTAATGTAAAGGTCAGAGAACCTATAAAATGAAATATTGCTACAAATATATGAAATTATATGCATCTGCATTTTTTCACATTTTTAGGAGATGATGTGATGAAAGTCAAGATCAGATATGAAAGTCAGCTATTATTACTGTTGTCTTTTCTGGGAGACTACAGTATACAGTATGAGACAGTTACTTCCAGGGTCAAAGGTGACCTGTGTTGATGACCTGTGGTGATTGATGTTATTTCCTATTGCACTCCTCTAAGATCATCTGCCTCTAGTCTTCAGAAATATTAATACTGGTTAAAAAGCACTAACAAATGTATGAAAGGCACAAAAACAAATATATAAAGAACACTTTGTTCATTTCAAAGCAATGTTGGCTTCTGATAAAAGGATATCAACTTTAGATATCCGATTCAGATATGGAGGTTTAGAATATTTTCAGTAGGCCTGTGCTTATATACCTCCACCTAGTGGTGTGTATGTCTTGTTGCAATTCCATTTGCAAAGCCTACTCTAGATACCTCAAATCATACAGCTTGTTGTGAAAAGGTGCATTATTACTGAGGTCCATGTATAAAATTAGTTAAATTGTTTCATAAAAAAATAAACTTAAAAAAAGTAATGGGCTATTTTCTGTACTGCGTTTGATACTTTAAAGGCCTCAGTTTTGATGTGTTGCATTCAAGACTTGGAAGTAAACGCATACTCTTATGATTGGCTAATAGTTTTGCATATTAATAGACAAAGCAAAAGCGATGGCAAACATTGCAAAAACATTGTTACACACATCTGTGTTCTGACTGTTGTGTTTAATACAGTCGGTTACAAGGAAGGAAATGCAAAGACTGTGCAATACAATGCAGTTTTTCATAAAGTATTGTAATCCTCAGAAGCATCTCAAACAATTTGTTGCTCAAGGAATCCTGTGTTTGCTTTTTGTGTTTATTTCCTACTACATTGGTGTACAGGTGGGTTGTGGCTAAAGTAGCAAAGATGTGAAAGTAGGTGTTGATCATCTGCAGAGGTGGTGTTTTGTCGCACTATGACATCTTACTGAGACAAAATCTGACAAACTGTTTTGGCAGCTTTGCTTCAATTAAAGCTGTTTCAGAATATTAGGGAAGTTTTAAATTCTGAAACTACAATAACCTCTTATTTTTAAAGATTAAAGAAAATGTGATCTTAATCATGCAAAATAATGTTAAATGGTGCTGAATGCATAATTTTAATTATATATTAAAAACGTTTTTTCTGTAACAGTAATAAATCATCTTTGACACCAAGTGCAAGCAGGCCAGTATTTTACACGCCTTATTAAAGTTGGCCTTCCTCCTACAAATTAGAAAGACAAACATTTCTCCACAGCGAGGTAAGAGAGCAGGAGGTGGAAAATGGTGACAGATTATGCAGACCACTGAAGGTATATCAGCCATTTTGTCAGTGTGCCCCATTAGCAAACAGTTTACAAATGTCTGATGGCCCCCATTACCCCATTCAGCAGAGCACTGTTCCTTTCTGCAGTATTACACGCTGATTCTGGCTTTCTGGGAAAGATTGATTACAGCGATGTCTAAAAACAAGCATGACCTAACACACTTGAACAAGATAGTCACCTCTAACCCTCACTGATTGCTGAGAAAAGCCAACGTCCAAAAATACCAAACAGCTGGTCATTTATCTCTCTGACAATGTAAATTGCTCCAGCACTGCTGTAATTTTTCTGGCTAGTTACATGACAGAGTGAGACTTAATTAAACCAAAAAGCAAAATTTAAAAGCTTCATATGCTGATTCTCAGAATGAAGTAATTCATAAGGCTGTGTAAAGAGTGACTTGCCCTCAGTAAAGCCCTGTACAGACATGACATGCACAGATGGCGTGTTTTTTTTTGCTTTCCACTGCACTACTTAAACATTATTCAAAATTTCTTTACACAAAGGTATAAATTTACCTTTTCAAATGACTCTCTCTCTCTTGTGCTGGTACTAATTGTGCTGGTACTCATGCATGCCCTGCAAAAAAACGCTCTCTACTTCCCTCTAGTGGTCACACAGAACACCAACGCTTCTCAGTGTTTAGTTCATAAAAAAGATCATAAGAGCCAATGAGTTATTCAGTGTTATCTTTCAGCTCTTGGAAAACTTTACTTTTATTTGCAAATATAAGCACATGATTTTGACTCCATAGTAAACAGCTTCTATGTGCGGGGAAACCCAAATGGCATACTGTAAATCTACAATATATGGAACTCCATCATGCATCATATTTGACCTGACCCTTTAATGTAGAATTCAAACGTTTTCAAACGTAGAATTTAGAACATGGTATAGTGGAATACCAATTTAATATATGAATTGCCAAGTTAACCATGTTAAATTGCTTCATTTTGGAGTCGAACCAGAATAAGAATGTCACAAACTCCTCCTTCTGCACAAAGGATTGTGTGCAACATTAGCTCCATAAATATGTACACTTCAAAAATCCACTACAAAGTATTATACTATCCAGCTACATTTGGTGTGCTGCTTTTAACCTACAATGATTAGTGCTAATTAATTTTAATCTCAAATGCCATTTGACAATTGGAACACAGCCTAGATGTAAACAGCCATCCAAACAAAAACTATCTCTAGAGAGTTGCACCCTTAGAATGCTGAGCTGGATTTGCATTTACAGTAGGAACTCATTCTGGGAACACAGCACTTGCTTAAATTTTATTGTTATGTATTGTTGTATTTACCACAGACATTTCCTTTGGACACCTAGAGCAGGTGTGAGATGCTAAATAAATCTAAATAATAAAGAGTTCCACAAAATTCATCCACATATACAAAGATGATCAAAGTTGTTTATTTGACACAAAAAGGTAAAAGAGACGCTAACACTACAAAGAACATATGAAGATAAACTAGTCATCTGATGTATTTGATCCACAGTTGACAAAGGTATGTTTCTGTGGCTTTACAAACCGCTTTGTATTTGTGCATGAACAAACAAACCTCTCTCACCCAAAGATATACAATACAGTCAAGTGAAACATGCAACCCTGAACACAAACATGCACACAAAACCTTCTGCTCTGCCTACATATAGTTTAAGGTGAAAAATATATTTACACTAATATTTCGTTTCTTTAAATTTCCCTTGTTTGATACAAAGCAAATGCAAAATAAGAGTTCTAAATATTCGTGCTTTTAAATGAAGGCTTTGTTGGGGATATTTTTAATGAAGGGAGGCATCTACATCAAACTAAGAATCACTTCCAAGTAATCATTAACCCCTTCAAGCAAAAGTGCATACACTTTCTAACAGCCACTAAGAAAAGCTGAAAACACATGAAGAAAATGCGTTGCAACTATTTCACATGCGCAAACACACACAAACACACACTTAGGAAACCAGTTTTATCATTTAAGTTAGGAAACCAGTTTTATCATTTAAGTCTACTGCAGGTCTCTTTATGAAAAAGCTCTTCAGATTTAAGCCAAAAATACAAACTACTTTAAACAGACCCAAGGTGAATGTCTATGTAACCTTTCAAAAGGTCTCTGGCTGTGGAGTATCAGAGGAGAAGACATGACTGCACTGGGTCTCAAAGCCTCAAATAACATTACACCAAATAGCGTTATATTTGGATCCCATTAGATGATGTATCTATGACATCACAGTCCTCTTCTTTTCTCTATGCTGCCAGCCAGCCAGGAGTTGAAGGCGTACCAGGAGGGTGGCTGATGGGCGTCTCAGTGGTGGGGGGACACAACTGAGTGAGGGCTGGTGCCAGGGCCCTGGTACCGTTCTCTAGCATGTTTCTCACAGAACATTTTATCTCCCACCCAGAAGTGGCCGCGCATTTTTAGGTTGAGGCCGCACTCCGTACAGGTGTAGCACTCGGGGTGGCGAAAGCGATCGTCCACTATCCTCACAGCCTGGGTGCTGAAAAGTGAAAAGGAAACAAAGCTTCTCTTAGACACACAAACGTCTGTTTTAAATCATAGTGGACTCCATTGCTGTCTGCTGCCTACATAGGCAACTATTATCTAAGCATTCTGTTTAAAAAGTCTTTTTAAAAGTGCCCTATTAGAATCTATAAAGGGTTGTTGACAGAACAGATTTAAAGAGAGTTTGATGTTAGAATGATTCTAAGGACAAAACTAGAAATTTTAAAAGCATAAATGCTGCTCTTGGGGGTTGTCATGCTGGGTTTATTTCATAAGACAAGCAACACTACTAGATTTTGGGCAAATAAAAGTATTGTTAAACACAACATCACTAGGTTTTGGAACAGGTCCACAAATAATTAATCACTTTCATTTAGGATTAGGATATAAAATTCCCAACATTTCACTTCCGAAATATGTGCTCATGAACCTCTTGTGCAATCTCAGCATGTTTGTACAGTAAATATACAATGAATGCATACTAACTATATAATATGTTTTTTTGTGTCTTACACAATATTGGTGCCACATTTTTCACAGGTGTGGTATTTTTGCCCCCCGGAAACACTCAAGGTAGTTTTTGTAGGGCTTGGTGACAGTTTCCCTGGAAACCGGATGGCAGCCTCTGTAAACAAACACAAAGAAATAAACTAAAGATATAAAACATACAGTGTCTAAAGCAACATCAAGCTCTTTCCACAGGAGTTTCTAATGGTTAGCTGTCCTCTTAGGATGCCTGTCATGAGGAGTGTGTGCTAGCATCTTGTTAAACTGTTTGCAAAAACATTGGTGCAACGACTTTTTCTTGTCTGACAGCTGGTATCAAAACACACTATGTTTACACACACACACTATCACAAGATGATTCGTACTGCGTGAGCCAACTGAAGGTCACTAGACCTCTATTAGCTGATAGCAAATGAAATGGAGTGCAGAAGCAGAACTGAGAATAAGCTGATGTTGTCTTTAGTTTCTGATTCATTCTGTTTGTTGTTTGTTTGTTTGAGGTCAGTTTGCAGACCTTTTAGTTAAATCTTTATAGGCTTGATCTATATTCTTGAAGTCAATTCTCTTTCTGCTCAACCAAATATTTGCTCTGCTTGTGACCACAAAACACATTTTTGTGTTTTCTCTGTATTGATTTCCAGGGGCGCCGCTAGGGGGTGGGGGGGAGTTAGGACAATTCTAAGGGCCCACGCCCTTTAGGGGCCCCCAGAGATCTGCTTTATTAGTAATAACACTACTAGGGGGGCCCAACCTCATATTTAGTCATAGGGCCCAAAATTGCGAGCGGCGCCCCTGTTGATTTCACAAAGTACTCCTCTTCCATTTCAGACATGCAACAAGCTGCTGAAGGCTTTTCAGAGGGGAAATATGTTTAAGCCATGAATGTGTGTGTGTGTGTGTGTGTGTATCACCTCCTTCATCAGCCTCTAGCACTTCTTGCAGCATCTTGAAGGTGTTGGACTGGCGAGGAGCCGCACGGGACTCCTTGTTCTCCTGAATCATCTTATACACCTCTGAGTCTCTGTCATACCTCTGCATGGCGAAGTCCGAACTGAGAGACAGAGATGTGTTAATTCATAGACACAGTGGGTGACAGCCTTGTCCAGTTCAATGTATTACTGTGATGTTTTAATGCTAGTTTACTCCTTGTTCCTGTACAACACATCTCTATATTTAGCATCAAATATGTTTGGATTGACCATGATGTTGACTTGTGTAGCATTTCATTTTTGTGCTAACCCAACTGACTAAACTTTTATGTGGATTTGGTTCATTCCTGACTGGAAAATCTCAGTGATGTGTGCTAATTACACCACAGATTACTACTCACATCCCTTTACAATTAAGTAAAAATATGTATTTGTGTGTATAAGGGATTGTAGGTAGAATATGAGAGTAAAGCTTTATGAAACAAGCATGTACATAATGAGCTGTTTAGTGCAGTTACAGTAGCCAGCCAGCGGGAGGTTTATAGCTACATTTTTATGCATGGCTGTCGTAAACGCTGTATAAAAAACTAGACTGGAGGAAAAACTTCAAACATATGACAATAATACAGTACCCACATGACCACATATATCACAAAGCAAGACATCAGCATGAAGAACATCAACAGGACATCAGTTTAACGACATGAATAGTGAGAATCATCACAGTCAATAACATTCACATAAGTACACGTTGACATAGTAAAGCAATTCAAAACCACACAGATAGACACAAGAACGTCCCTGATGTAACCTCTGCTTGTGATGTCATAATGGATGCGGTAATACATTCTCTCAGCAGCTGCAGCCTCGCCATGATATTTTAGCTGCTGTTTGCTATGAAAACAAGGTTGTCAAGGTTGCTGTTGTATAAAAAACATGACGAGCAGTGAGAATGATTAACCAACAGCCACAGCTATCAAACAGGACTATTGACCTTAAAAGAATCGACTGTTGTACAGTGTGTTAAATGAGAAAGGTAGAACGGTATAAAACGAGAGAAAAATGGATCAAAAACAGATCTGCAGTGAGCATGTGGGCATGTAATGTCCATGCAGTGTCATGAGGGTTCACTGAGTATCTGGGTGTGGTTGTCACAAGAAACCTGCATGACTAGTTAGCATGTTCGTCTGCGATAGTATCTGTGTGGTGACAAAACGGTGTAACATTTTCTTAAGATACTTTAATTCATAATATTTGAATAATAATGGAGAGTGAAACATTTGTAGTATCATCACTGAAGAAAAGTGGATAAAAAACTAAGGATGCTATAAATCTCTAAATAAATGCAATGTTCAATGGAACATGTTAAATTGAAACCAGACAGCGAATTTGAATATCCCCTTCAAGCTCTCCCAGCACCCCTCAGATCCCCACATAGCCACTGTTTGAATTCACAGAGCTGGGACAAACTTTTTAAGGGTGGATACTCCTCTCCGAGGAGTAGGTTATACTATAGGGGACCTTGGTGGGGCAATGGGACAATGTTCCTGGATCTGTCCTCTGATATAAACGGGTATTGCAGTAAACACAAAGCTTGGTACATGGAATTCTATTGCTTATAGTTCTTTTACAGTGCAGTTTACTAAGATTATATATTATTATATGTTTATTATATGTTGATGTTGTACAATTGTGCTATTGTAATATAAGTTTTCCAGGACTAAGAATTTAGCTGAGCTGAGCTTTGATAGCCATCTTCAAAGATCTCACTAAACTGGCTTTAAACAGCACAGTCAAAACAGATATCAGCATCATGGTCTCAAAGCACTAAGAAGAAAACAAATTAGTCTCAGATTACAATATTTCCTCTCCCCCCAGAGTAGATTGTCCTATGCTTTCTAAGTTTGCAGAAGATGTCCAAACAGTTTAAGACTTACCTCAAGCAAACAAAGACAAATTCCTTTGCGACTCTTGTTGGAGCCTACAGTGACAACCGCACACGCATCCAGCAAACACACGCAAGGCAGAGTATGCTCACACACACACCTCTCTGTCAAATCTTGACGAGCCATAAGAAAGCTGAGAGTTTCAGTTCGAAAGGTATGAGTTTGGGCTACCTCGTATTGGTTGACAGCTGAAAGGGGGTGTGGTCAACAGATGCTGACGTAATCTTACTGGTTGAGCAAAACGGGGGTGGGGTGCAAGTGTGTGAAAGAGTGAGAAGGGTGGGGGGCCAATTAGGGGCAGAAATGATATAATCCTTTCTAGAAAAATAAGAGATGCACAAAAAGACAGACAGACTATTTTGGGACATCTGCCAGGTTGTTTCAGCAGTCGGCTGAAAAGAGCAGCCAAAATAAATCCAGAAACAATTTGTGCGTGTCTGATATTTTTTCTGACAAAAAAAGCTGTTCACAGTACAGAATTTAAATGAAAACAAATAACCACACAGCTGTACAGTAAACATTCGCCATGTCATCTGCACACAATAACAAGGTACAGACACGTTTCTAAAATTTTTCAAAACTGCCAAAAAGAAGTGGAAGCAATTGTTAAAGGGGTGTATAGGTGTTTACCTGCGGCGTGGGGAAATGGGCAGATCTCGTTCGATGGGGCTGTGTGGCGAGTAGCGTCCAGGGGGAGTTGGAGTTCTACTGGACACAGAGTTACTGTGGAAATCCACAGAAGAGATTTCCTACACAAAACACAGAACAGTAGAAATCAGCATGTCAGAGTAAATCTGTTGGCACTTGACTTTAGCGTTTATGTTTGTTTGCATTAGCAGATGTCAGACATTCCAGGACCTTCCTGCTGTCTTAAACCATTTTCTGAGACACCTGCAGCTGCTTAGAAATATCTAAGGTTGAGCTACCTTGTGTGTGTGGTGTGTGTGTGTGTATACAGTCTAAAGGGCATAAAACTGCCACCCTTGTAATTTTACAGAGATCTTGTTAGCATTGGAGCACAATGTTAAACAGTAAGCTGTGTCTCTATGAAAGGTCACAGATCTTTCAGCAGAACATAACCCAAAAATATCTGCAGTATTTTCTTCAGATATTCACTGAATACCAAAGACAAGCATTTGGAGGATGGCAACTTCAGTGATGAGCAAACCAGAGCAGTTTGTAAATAAACAGTGTGCAAAATGCCACTGGAGAGATGTAGTAATGGTGCTGAGGAATACTAGAGGCACTTAATTAAAAAAATTATGGTGAAAAACACTGTCCAGATCGTGTGTGTTTGTGTGTGTGTGCGCAATAAGCTAAGATTCAGGGAGAATCCACTAAGAATGAACAGCATTAACACGTGCCATTTATTTGTTTGTTCTGTCTTGTACACTTGTTTCATCATTTTCTGCTGCCTTGATCAGTAATGTACACAAATTAATTGACACAAATGTATTATTGCATTTACTGCCAGGCAGCAATAGTTCAAATGTTAATTGCAGCCAATGAAAAGCAATGACTCAGAAGACTGACTAACTAGTTATATATACATACAATACCAGTCAAAAACTCTGTAACAAATATTTCTCATGATCTTAAAAATCTTTTAATGCTTAACTGTTTGAAATGGTGTAGACAAAAATATAATTGTGCCAACATATTACTTTCTGTCATTAGAAAATTAAAATTTTATAATTTTTTTTAAAAAATGGACAATTTGGACTAAATAATGAAGGAAAAGCAATCCATTAGAGCCCAGAATAGTTTAGAACTCCTTCAATACTGTTTAATACGTGTTTCAGTGTGACACATCAAAAAAATGGGTAATAAATGAACACAGATGCTATAATATAATGTAGTTTAATTAGTTTAAATCATCTACAGCCACAACGATTTTCACAACAAAAGTAACATTTGAGTTATTTAAAAGTACTATTTTTAGTTTACTATTATTACTATTATTCTAAAATTTTAAAAATATTAAAGTTTAAGTGCTTCTACACTTTTGACTGTTGGAGTGTGAGAAAATGTCAGGTGCTTACAATGTGAGACATTCAGGCATGCATAGCCCAACACCTTATGTTTCTCCTCACACCTTAGGATAATAAATCTTCACCCCAAGATGAAAAACTGTTTCTAATTCTGACTAAAGCTGGAGGCATGCACATCTGTCAACATCTCAGCTGGTTCTAGTGTCCGAATTATCTTAGACTGTGATCTTAAAGCCATTTCCTGGCTGTGGAGATCTCTAGCACAATCAATTTCACATTCAGTATAAGCCTGCATGAAGAAGGGCTGCATGGTTCCGTGCGAGATGCTGATGGCCGATTCTATCTGCTGGAAGTGTGTGCTGGCACAGACAAATGAGAGTGCTGAAGCAAAGCATGCTCGCAGATGTTTGGCCTTAATGCTGATGGATGTTATCCTGGGCAGCTCTTCTGACACAGCTGTACAAATTCCCTATCCAGGCTCTTAAACAACAGAGGCCGTTACCAAGCCATCTTGAAATGACAAATTCCACCTGGGGGTGTTTGGCTCAGTCAACCCAAAGTGACGAAAGTGCAGCCTAGATTATTTCCGCCCACTCTGAAGCAATTATCAACCGCTGTAACCATCAGTTTGGATGCTCAGAAGATTTGAAAAGCAGTCAAGCTCCGACCTACACACAGTGTACACACTGCACACCTGGGGTGACACCAGCATATAAATATAAACTCTCCATAATCATTTCTAAATTATGTCCTGTAGCTCAACTGGTAAAGCATGGTGCTAAAAGCATGGTGATTGAAGATTAGTGGCTAGTGTTATCTCCGTTCATCTACTACCTACTGACTCTAGTTCAGTGGCTACAGGCAATATCATTGTTTGCTGCATATAAACACAAGAAAATGACTTATCATTTGAAATTATTATACATTCTTTAGATAGAAACTTCTGAAATAATAAACAAATATGGTAGCATTAAAAATGAGATCATCCAAGTATGCAAACATGTTTAAACATTCACAAAACAGATGCTGTAAATAGGGTGTATATTAAGGGTCAAACCACTAGAGGGAGTCATATACAAGCTGAACATCCGTTCAACGAATGAGGACAAGGCCCTGCCATTTATCAGCACAAATTGTGATGGTTTTTATGAGTGATAAGTTGATAACATTCACTACTATCAACTTTCTCTGAGCCAAAATATAAACATGTTTATTTGAGTCACTTGAAGGTGCTTATTCTTCCTTCATCCAAACAAACAGACTGCAGTCTAAACTTCTGCTGGATGGCAGCAATAGTGCCCAAGCTTCATGATGGAAAAGTTCATGCATGCTTTTGTGTGTGCTTGTGTTTGTTTGGCTATAGTCTGAGAACAGTTTTCATGTTGTAATGCTCTACTTTTTGTATTGCTAGAATTTTGTAATTTTTTTGAATGTTTCTTTGCAAAGAAGTGTAGCTATATTTATGTTTGTGTGTGAGCGCATTCTGTTCATAGGACTTTAATTGGTCAGTGGACGTATTAAGTATACACTAAGTACACATTAAGTATAAACCTGACACGCTGGTGTCTCGCATCGCTTGTGCTATGGATGTTACTGATACCTCAAACTGTGAGACCTAAGCAGAGGTGGGCCATTTCTTTTGTAAGTGGAGTTTCTTGGGTTACTAGTAATCTTGTGGTTCATCTGAGAAAGTGTGGAGATGTCAGGTCTTGGGTTCGAGTCGCAGGGAGCACGTAACTGATTTTAATTGAGAGAGTGACGGAGACTTATCTGGAGTCTTGGAGTAAACTTCAAGTCCTAGACAGTTAGCAACCCCCTAGCAACCACCCAGACCACCATAGCAATTAGCTAAAAACCATATAGAACACAGCCAGCACCACTCACATTTTCTCAAAAAAACTGGGAACTCTAGTACTCACCATATCTTTACATGTAATTTCTACCCATTACAAAGCTTCCAGTTCTGATTACCTAACAGGTTTAACCATTTTAAAGACCCATAATTTTGGTCTATAACAAATAAGCAGGTTGATTTTGGGGTCTCTTGACACAAGCTGAAACATAACTGGCATGTATAAAGGAAGTTTCTCTTATCTTCTCTCAAGCTCATATCTCTGGCAATGGACAGTGCCAAGTGCTTCTTTATCACAAACTGAAATAGACAGGGCATAAACTGGTCAAGAGTTTTGATGCAGAGACAGCCATGAGGTAATGGAGAAACAGCTTAACAGAGAACAGAGAGTCAGAAAATGAACTGGATTTTTATATTTTCTGAAAATAACAGAATAACATTTTCTTTTTGCCTGTATAAATCTTACCACCAAAGGGTGTTGTTAAGGAGTTGCTAAAGTGCTCTGAGTGCATTGTGAAAGCATTTTTAAGTGCATTGCTATGCAGTTACTAGAGTGTTTTGGGTGGTTGTTAGGCTGTTGCTATGTAACTGGTTGCTTATAGGCCCAAATAAAAGAAACCCACCCTCAAGTCTTCATGATATTTTGGTCATAAGATTTGACTCAGGCCCCTCATACAATGTGATTTTTATATGATTGTCATCATCCTGTCTTTTTGTCTATATTTTATCAGGTGGCAATGATAAGTCCAGTCATACAGAAAAGAAGTAACAACCTGCATGATTAGAGGATTCATTCTTGTCTGCAGCACAAATAGTGAAGGATGATTTACTTATTGTTAGGTGTGTTATTAAATCCCTAACTTAATAGTTACAGTAATGCCTGTAAAAGTAAACACTACTAACTGGAACATCAAAGATAAAAAAACACGGTGTTGGTGGGAAAACAGGAATTTTCCAGGCCTCAGGTACTGTACATGTACCTGTAGATTGAAAACATGCTTTATACAAACCAGCCCGGTCAGAGCGTGTAGCGATAACTCACTATGCTGGTAGAGTTCTAGTCCGCTTTCAGACACAGTGCCCATCAGCAGCACACAGTTAAGATCTAGACAAGCTCGTCAGGAATGCAGTCGCACCCAAACAAAAGCGAAATGGGAGAACAAACACACTTGGATGTTGAGAAAGGCAAGAGCAGACAAACGGCCAAAATGCCATGTTCCCACTTCATTAATTTACTTGAAATTGACTTTATTTGAAAATGACTAAAATTCAGTGCAAGACCAAACAGGTCAATGGCTTCTCTGCTTGACCATTTATAGAGTTGGCAAAGTGTTTGCGTTTGAAAAGGGTTCATTCTTTTCTTACCCTGTGTGTCCCAACCTTTTTCTTACACACACACACACACACACACACACACACACACACACAGTCTTTCTCTGGCTGGCATAGCTGAGTGCATTTGATTAGCTTTCATACACTGTAATCAGTGCTTCTAAACATCCCCAGGACGGCACTATGCATAAACATTCACACGCGCACACATGCTTACTGTAACTGGCTATCTACTTGAGGAAATGCCACAGACTACTGTTTTCATATTAAAGCTAATTTGTGGTGACAAATACCAAGTTACCCCAGCAACCAAAGTTTTAATGCAGTAAAAATCGCCATAGTAATATGTAGTATTTTGATCGCAACTATGGTTACAAATAATGCAAAGAACACAGGTTAAGATTCCAACCAGTAGCTGTGCAAACTATTTAGATATGAGAGAACTGATGCAAAAATCTCCCCTCAGGCATTCTTATAAGGGGAATAATCTTTAAAAGGGTCTTATAATGCCTATTTAGGGTGCACTATAATAGGTATTTATGCTTTGTTTCTCAAAAACACATTTTTCACATACTTTACATTTATTCTACAACATTTAATTAGTTTTCATTCTCATAAAAACAGGCTGTTGAGTTCCTGGTTCTATAAAGCACCTCCTCCAGAATTACACAATGGGCTCAAATTGGTTTGCTGGCTCAGTAGTAATTTGTAACCGCCTATTGTACGTTGTCCAGAGATGTCACTGAGTTGACATGGAGGGCTGGAGTTTATTCAAATTCTGGGGATCATGACATCACTATCCCAGAAAAAAGAACTGTAGTTCCTTTGTGCTGTTTATTGTAGTTCTTAAAAAGCTATTTCTGTTAAAGAAAATATCTTCCTTTGCAGTGACGTTTGAGCCCTGTAACATTGTTTGGCCTCAAACTGCAACACTACATACTAACAAAACTTTAAAAAAGTTAAAACGCATAACAGGACCCCTTTAAAACAATGTCATTATCAGGTTATATATTTACTTAAAGAGCTACACTTATCTAGTTCAAATAGGATGTTAATTAGCTCCAGGAAGACAACTTTGTGAGACTCAAATGAATCTAAGAATTATTAAAATTTTAAAAAGCTCATTAAAATGAACCAGTTTTTACATTTTTATAGTAAATATTTTACACTACAGTTGTGTGTATGTGTGGGGGGGAGGGGTTAATATAGCACTGAAGACATGTTTACTTAGTTTGTACTATAGTTGTGCTGGGGGGGGGGTTCTAATATGGTATTGTAGACACATTTTCACAAGTGGACATAATCTTACCTGCCTACAACTGATCCTTCCTAGCACTCCAGTATATGAGAAAGACACATTCTAGGACAGCCTGTTTGATTATTGCCTGAGATGTGGGCTGTTGTGCTCTGTACTGCCTAGTACTGCCATGCTACTGAAAATAATGTACACTACCGAAAAGTTAGAGGTGTTGCAACTTTTACATAATTATCCTTGAACACTGCAGCTGACTAGCTGTTCTATGGAGTCATGGGGCTTTATTTCAGTTCACAAAGTTCTACACTAACTTTATAATGCTTTCAGTCATCATTTCACAGCATTTCACCATGTTCTGCAGAATTCTGATTTACCCCCAAAATCAGTATAGAAAACACTAAATCCATGTGGATTTGCTCATAAGACAGGGGATAGTCAACAGATTCCTTTACAATACACTGACCATATTATTAACAGAAGAAGCTTAGTATATTAGACTTAGGAGATGGAAAGGGGTATCGGGAGAAACACAGTATATAAAATCATAACTAATATAGCTTATATATGTTATATAAGAAACAAACAAAAATAAATCAACAGGACTAAAATAAGAAAAATAAGCAAATTTATAAAAGTTCCAATAACTGTATATCCATAATTACATCCATACTTATAAATCAGTTATTTCTTTATTAATATATTTTAGGAAACCAGATTAGGAAAATTAGAATGTTTAATGGAAAAAATGGGTTGTAAATGTGTTTTTCATTGCCAACTGTGTCAGGAAGAACTCCTAAACAGAGGTTGGATGCAATTATACGCAGACTGGCGTCTCTAATGTTGCTAGACTCTTTTAATAAATAATACACACAGATTTGCCCATGACTGGATTCAGCCTGTGTTTTATAATGTTTTCATTTCCCTAAGCCATTCACTGTGCTTGAGTGCTTTTATAACGATGCGCCATGGGTTTGTTTAGGATAATAATGTAGAAACCACACACACTGTGCCAGGGATTGTATGCAGCGACTCATCCCCACATATGAGCCATAACAGTTCTGTTTGAGGTTCCAAGGCACATGATTAATATGGTGTTGTGCATATGGCATCACTATGTATCAGAGGACACAGTGTAGCATATGCAGGGGAAAAATAACGCTGTGCTCTTTTAGTTTGTCCAATGGCTCCAGTGTGCCTGTTGCCATCAAATCTGCACCCATACTGAAATTGCTATTACGTTTATAAAAGCAATGCATTATGGGTACTTCCCCAATGCTACAGCACTGCTAATGGGGTGGGCCAGTGTAAACACTGAACTTATAGTGTATTGTACAGCATTCACTGTGCAGCATTCAGTTCTCTAACCTACACCCTTTGGATCGAATCCAAATCATTGACCACTAGACTACCCCCGGGATCAAACTAAGCACATGAAAATAAAGAACATCAATGTAGGATAGCACATGTCCATTATTGCGCCATGACAACATACAGTACAGTAGCCACAACCTGCAAGCAATATTCATATCCCCAGTAGATTCCTTTAAGGGGGGCTGATGTGAGTAAAAGAATATAAACAGAATTTTAGCATTTTCTTCTTCAGTGCTCCCTAAAAGGTCTTTACATAGTAATATCCTCTGCTAAAAATGATTAGAAAAACTCAACTCACATTCATAGCCACATGTGGCAAATCACTGGGGGTGATCTGGGGATGGAATTTGTTTTGTGCTCTTAGATTGTCCTGAGCTTAACACAAGTTTTATTAAGTTTGGGAATTACATAGAAAAGATATAGACCTATTAGATAAAGTGCCTCCGGGTTTAACTGGTTTATATCTGGCAATTAATTTGAAATCTTTCGAAATTCAACTAAAAATTCCAAATATTATGCAAAAAACAAAAACAGAAAAATAAATGTGTTAAGATAAAGTATTCAGAATAAAGATATATTTTAATTCTAGCCCGTATGGAAAAAATGTGTTTTAGATTTAAGTAGGCACCTGTACCCAGTGGGATTTGTGACCATCCTGACAAGTTAAGTGTGTACAGTATGTACAGTACTGTACAGCCAGACTTTTAAAATAGGAAAAAACAGGATGAAAACCAGAACTAATACATTATATTTTGACCACTAAACACATAAATGTGCTTATTAAAGCCCATAATCTGCTCTGAGTGGCCCAGTAATATCCTTGATGATCTTGAGGGTGCTGAGCAGCCCTGCTAAATTCCCCTTCAATTTAAAACCATGTAAAAAGACATACCACAGAACCACAGGTAACAAGACATACCACAGAACCACAGAGTACATTTTATGTTTATAAAAATGAGTGAATGACAGAGGAGCCCAGATCATAATGACAGCTGTAGATTTACTGTACACACTAAAGTAGGCACAAAAACTGACCAAGAACCGTCCACTTAGACAGGAAGCGGTCCAATCAACAAAGCAACCAGTCACCATCTGTGTTGTTTTATGACTTAACGCTTAATGTCAATGGTCCATGAAGCCAAAACTAATAACAATCATCAATACTGGTACACAGAAGGATATGTTCATTTGTATGTTCAGGGAAATCTGCAACAAGACCATGTGGACAAATATGCTGGAACAATGCAGCACTATATGGAAGCCAAATTTTCAACACCTTCAAGTGTACCACAAAGAATTCAGGGTGTTCTGGTGCACGCTGTGGTCGTAATCACTGCTACCTAATAGCATGCATGGCAAGCTGGACACAGAGAGAAAAAGCTAACACAGCTCTTGTTTTCTATGAAATGTGTTAAAGTGATCTAACTGTAGCTAAGAATCAAACTCATTAGGCATCTGGCGGTCATTAAGAGCTTGTTAAATCTCTGGACCTCATCATCCACTTAAAATGCTCTCCAAACCCCTTCTCCATATTTGAATCTAACTTAGAAACCCCAGAAAGAAAGGAGACAAAAACTGAGAGGGTGCCACCACAGTCACCACTAGTCATCATGTCTAAATGTCCTTAAATGGGTGATAGTTCGTCTGTATTCCAGCCATTTTTTAATGACTGAAGATTCTTTGATGTATGAAACTCTTTATGTCAAACATAGAAGCTTGAAGAATTTTAATGTCAGTTCATACATGAATGTACATTAGGAATAAAAAAACCTGAAATGATTTTCAAGGTTGCAGTAATATACTGTGTAGCTGTGACATGTTACCTGCTTTATGGCACAGTGGATTCGTTTCTTGCATTTACACACTGTGCCCTGTGGTTTTTACATGCTCTTCAAAGTGGAGAACTGGTAATTAACCGTGCTATATCCCAATGAAAAGTGTCTAGAACAAGCAAACTGAGGCATGATCTGGAATGTGATCAACAGTATAAACGATGAGCAGAAAAGAATTAAACATAAGCATTAAGTCTGGCGGAAGGGTTTTATGGAGCAATTAGCAAGTGTTAGAAATCACTGCTTGATAGGAGCCTCCTGTGTGAACTTGAGTTTCCTGTTCTCCTTTAATTGCTTTTAATGATGCTTTACTGTCTAGGTATCACTTTTTCTCTGTATCACCTTGCTTGTTTCTCTCCTTTCTTTTGCTTCATCTCCATCTCTACTTTCCTTCAGGTAGTCACTACCATTGTAACAGTTACCAGGGTTGGTGTCAGCTCTGGGCTTTGGGGGCTCAACTCACAAACTGCTTTTTTTTATGCCCTGAACCTCGTTTTCCTGTCCTTGGTTACTTGTTGTTATAAGTTACTGTCAGTCTGTGTATAAGACTAATGATGCAGACTGTTTCTCTGTTTTCTCCTCTTGTTGCTGAGTCAATCTTGCTAGCATTTTCAGCACATGCTTTTTAGCTGCTGCAATGTTCCCCTATAATTACATGTTTCTTTAACTGCAGGCATCTTTGGCCCTGTAAACTTTTACAAAAATAACCTTAAAACACTTCACATTCTCTAGTTTAATATGTGAACTAACAAACACCATAAAGATTTCTGACTACTTTTAAGCCTTGCAATAATGTATAACTAGATGGACCCAGGAAGGAGTTTTTCATGGTAAACGTCAAGTACGCCATATCTTGTACACATTGAAAGAAGAAAATCCCCTTTTTCCATTAAGCTCTATGTTTTACTTAAATATTAAAGTCACTTTTATTGAGGCTTAAAATATATGGAGCCTGATTTGACAGCAGGGAAAAGATTCTTGGCTAGCTAGGAAACTTGTGGAATGTTGTCACTATTTAAATGCAGTATGCAGTAAAACTGCACAAAAAATCATATAAGCGGCCTTTTATCTGCATGGGCAAGGAGCTGCTTCATAAACCCCAACAGGTTTGGGTCCTCCAAATCTGTTGCCATGGTAGGGGGCAGGGGAGAACCATTTAAATACAGAGCACCTATGTTTCAATTCCAACCTGAAACAGCACTTTGTCCCATTGGAGTGCTCAGGAAACGAAAAGGGGAAGATGTGGGAGGTGGAGGGCAGACCAAGCCAAAAATTATTTTAGCAAGTGCATGCCTTCTTAATTCTTCACTCTCTGGAAAGAAAGGAAGCTGATGGGAAATAAACTTGCTTTGAGGCTGGAATCAACAATTGATACAGCATTTGCTTTAAACCAAACTTGTGTTTGTGTTCTGAGGCAGAAACCGTGCTTCAATGAGCCACACCCCCAGGTAAGTGTGCTCCAGCATGCACCAACAGGCATGCACACATAAAAATGGTGCGTGGTCTGCCATCAATATGCACATAATAGAAGGGGAGCCCACATTCATATGATCAGGGCCACTCCACCCAACTGGATTAATGGAGAGGGATAGAGGCAGAGAGAAAGAAACAGAACCAAACTGAGAACCGCAGAACTGTAGTGAATCATAACAAATAAGAGGAAAAAGCTTTGAAGGAATACTTCACCTATTATTT
>JAZGTJ010002096.1:34429-45801 GCA_036877575.1 Botia almorhae
AAACAAATCTATTGTTTTATCATGTTAAATGTATCAAAATGTTCATCTAAATGTTTTGCTTGAAATGTAAAGCTACCTAGCTGTTTAACAAAGTGTGGAGGAGGATCTGCTGAAAGAATTAAAATAGTCAAAAAAAGTCTACTAAAAAAACAAAATCACAGTTGTTCTGTTGTTTTCTGGCAAACGCTTATGAATATACAGTATAGTGTATATTTTATTATGTTTTATATATAATAGTGGAGTTACATTATAGCACCATGTTATGTTAAGACATAGTGTTACATTAAGATTTGATATGGTGAACTGCACTCTTCCCTTAGGATTTTCCAAACATCCCAAACCGGTAATTGCTGCTGTTTGAATGGAACACTGACCTGGAAGCGTCCAATCAGCTGCTCTGGGGAGGTAATTCCATTGGTCTGACCTGGAGCAGGTGTAGCAGGCCTGTGTGGAGAGCAAACAAGAACACTCTTAAATCATTTCTTGTCTTAAGTAAACAAATGTTTAGTTTATTTGATATGTCCCCAAAAATGTGTAACCTGAATGCACAACATAATTTTGAACACAGCTTAATGAATGACTAAATACACATTTTTACATTTATATTATTAACTGACATTTTAAACACAATATAGCCAGTTATTTTGTTTATTTTCCAGACTGCATGTCTGGAAGGCTGCAAACAAAGACAAGAAAACACTTTTGAAATGCTGCTTGTCCAATCAAATTGGATGACTGGAACTAACAGCTGTAACTAATGTCATAAATCTTGAATATTTGAAATAATGGAATCTCATGCCAGCATGTTTGAGAAGTTGCGTATGTTGCTCTGATAATATAGCTGGATAATCTTTCAGCCTCCTACAAAGAACAGAGGTTAATACCAAGTTATTCCGAAATGTTTCTGGCTACCTAGATAGGCATATATAAACGGGAACCTGGACTAAAGACTGCCTTATCTGAACAGCCTAGATGTCCATTGTGATATCCATGTAAGATTGACAATATTTTAACAGTCAAACTGGAACATCAATACTGCCTTTCTAAAGAATTTAGAATTTCTTTTTCAACCTTTAAATTTAGTACAGATAGTGGTAAGCTTAAGTTGATTGAACTTGACAGAGAAAAGACAACACAGTCTTGTCTAATACATCAGCAGAACTCCTGACAGGGAGAACAGGGAGAACCACATGTCTGAATATGTTTATTTATCTTAACATTATTCACTAGTCTATGTTCAGAACAGAAAGCTCTTTTTAGCTTCACAAGGATGGAACACAAGGGTCTGATTCAGCACTGCTTCTCTCTATCTTCCGCTGATTTTTAAACCCCGGAGACGGTGAAGAGAGAGAAAAATAATACATATTTGTTTGAAAAATCAGTTACCTTATCCAGCCTGAATATAAAAGACACAGATTCATATTTAAAGCCATCTGTTGGTGTTTTCTGATGTTTTATCCATTATTTTAACAGATGTGAACGTTTATTTCGAACAGTTGCATGAATGCTTATGGCAAGTATGTAAATACAGATGTATTCAAAACATTTAAATTTTTTATATATTAAATTAATTTTAAGTTTTATAAACGTCAACAAACGTTTTATCTTACTGAATATTGTGAAAATTGAAGTTCCTGCCATTTAATTCATTCATTTCTGCCATTAGCTAATTTCAACTATAACAGCTCCCCAGTCCGGTTTTATGTTTTTCAATAATAACACAGGTCTGATGCTCAAGTGTTAAGTGGTTTTTTAAGTCCACACACTGTAACTGTACATTAAACAAACAACATTTAATCTGCTGTTTGACAGTCACATTGCGAAACAGCTTTACCTTCAGTGTAAACACAAAAACTGCTGAAAATTAGAAGTATACAGTATGCACAGTATAGCAGAATTTATATGTATTGACACCACCCAGCACTATAATGCTGTAAAGCTAAATAGCAGTAAAGAATTTGTTTACTGGTATTACAGTTATACAGATTTAACTTGACATTACTTTGCTCATCATTTTTGCAATGTTTATCAACTCAACAGTGAGGATGAATGTGAATTAAAACATCAGCGCAACATTCGCCTCAATCAGGGTTTGTGAGGGAAAAATAAAGGCAGAGAATACAGCTAGGAACAAGAAAAAAAAAATCTAATTTAAGCCTAATTTTTATTTTTGCACCTGTCCAAATTCCGATACCTTTCAAGGCACATACAATGTATTGATAAAGAAATTTGTTGTTAAGAAGTCGCATGTGTTGTTTGAAAGGTGTTTCATCACAGCATGACAATACATTACAGCACTTGGTCCACAGCTTCATCTTTCTCGAGAAAACATTCCACATGCAGCCTGAATGAGAACATGAGAAAATATGGACAGAGAATCCAAAAAAGGGAAAAATATAAAAACCACATGGGTCAAACATCAAAGGCTCTCCAACAGTTGGAGAGATCAGACAGAGGTCATTAATAGTTGACGCTGTAACTCACAGTCAACAGTTACAACTCATTTGAGACAATAGTGAAGTTTTAAGACCCTCTTGGCCACTAACGTTTGACAGCTGATATGTCTGATTAATAAAGTATATTATCAACATAAAAGAAACACATTTTTTTGTTTTTAGGAAAACTAGGGCTGTAAATTTAACAAGATAAAACTAGAATTGCTTAAAATAAAAATGGTGCATAAAAATGATGTTTAATTAGTCCCTATGCCCTGCATGATGTAACTGGTCTGTATTACAGGAAACATAATATTACAATCATATTCCAAACTGAGTTGCACACAGTCAACGTCTCTCAAATATTACACAAAAAAGTTTACTTGTAGACTAGATCGATTGAAGGGTCAGGGGCCTCACATAACTCTTTAGACTAATCTGAACTGTTTCTGCTAGGTGAGTGCAGACAACGCACCCTTTTCCTCCAATACTGTTACAGGAGATAGAGACACACAAATAGAGATTGCCATTGTCAACCCAGTGTTGTTTCTGGCCCAGTCTGAGACATGAGGTTAGATGAGAAAAATGTAAAGAACACAGGGCCAAAAATGCAAGTGTGTCTGGTTGCTGTTATTGTGTGTGTTCTAAGAATGTATGTTTGTGTGTTACCTTTCCACGAGCATGTTCAGTTGTGTTGTGCAGCTCTTGATCTTGTTTTGTGCTTCTACATTTAGCATCTCACTGGTGTCCTGCTCATTAATCTCCATAATGATGTCACCGGGCTGAAGATGGGCGCTCTCTGCCTTACTGCCAGTGTTCACCTTAAGACAAAAAAAAACACTCAAACTTTGAAATTAGGACCATTACATGTTCAGATAAAAGTATGATGGCCCAACAAAACTAAAACTAGTAAAAGAAGTTGTTGAATTAAACTCTGTGACCACAAACAAATTGATCGTTGAAAAAGACATTAACATGATCATGACATCAGGTCGCATCAGTTCACTTGACAATGATCAGTTTTCTTTTAGGGTGTTGACATAAGTTTGGGAGAGATAAAGTATCAAAAGGCTCACCCTTTTTATAAATAGCTCATAGTTTTGTCACAGCTGAGACAAACTGAGACAATTAATCAATTAAGCATAAGGAATATTTTGTAGTGGGTACCAATTTAAATGTCAAGTCCACTTTAAATGTTAGCACAGAAGGCCAAGAGAAAACATTGGAGTATTTGCTTTTTTGCGTTGTATACACACCCTATTGCTGTGCTTTTGAATTGCTGTTTAAAACAACAATGGGCATTTAAACAGGAAACAACGACTTAAGTGAAGGACTCAAAACTGCTGAATGATGAAGTGTAACGCTTTAACGTGTCTTTCTGCATCTTCCTAACTAGATGAGTGATGTTCTTATAGGTATTAGACAAAGCTTAGAAGCCCTTTGACACAACAAGGGCAGCGCCTCATTAGGAGATAAAAAAAACAGATGCCAAAACTAAAAACACCCAAACAGCAGGGCAAGGCACTGCAGAGGTTGTTGTTGTTAGCTGAAAGCAGAGGGGCAGAGGTACCATGTGGACCTGCGTGAGGGGCAATTAATTGTTGCTACAGAGACACACAGTAAACTGTCTCAGGCAATCACTGTATGGTTCACTTCACACACGCGATGCACATCCTTTTCCTCTGTGTGGATAGCAGCACAGAAGAACTGAAGAGGAGTTCATACCCGCACAGAAACGTTAGGAGTTCATACCCGCACAGAAACGTTAAATGTCATACCCGCAGGGTATCGACATTTAAAGGAACATTTAGGGCTATTGGTCATCTCATGCAACACAAATTTTGTCATCAATTATTTAAAAGCAATTTTAAACAAAGCATTTTGTGATGTACTTGTAAAATGTAAATGTATTCTATTATGGACAATAGGGAAGACAGAATGGTACTACATTTCTTCAAATAGCAAAGAAATACTATTACACTAGTATTTCTATTAAACTATTACACTATTAAAAAGTGCTTCACTGTGCCATAGAAGAACCATTTATGGCTGTTTTTTCCGTGAAGAACCTTTAACATCCATAGAGACTTTCTCCATAGATTCTTTGTAGTGTGAAAACATTCTTTAGACTATAAAAGGTCAGAAAGAAAGTTTCTTTTTTACTTTACCTTTGACTAAACGGTTCTATAGAGAATCAGACATGGTACTTTGATTGCATTGTTGTGAAGATCCTTTTAAGAACCTTTAAAGCATATAGCTAGCATACCGGAATTTATGACTTTGACTTACTGAAATTAACATTAAACCATTTCATTTACTCTGCATACACTTGAGGAAAAGATCTATGTGAAACCACTTGATGCATTAGAGAAAGGAAAGTAGCTTGGAGAGTCTGGAGGATGAGGATGGAGAATTGTAATGAAAGGAGATATTGAGGAGCACAAGACTTGTGCTCATGCCAACCTTTTCCACTCCAGTTGCACCATGAGAGCCTCTGTAGCCCTCTTGAAAACAAACCATGCTGTTCTTTTCAACCTCTCCAAATACTAAAGGTCCCCTTCATTGCAAGGAGAACATCAAATGCTTTTTTCTTTACCCTGGCACTTGAGGGCACAACACAAGCCTAGAGACATATAGAATTTTCACAAAACAGCTTTAGGGTCAAATGTGGTCTTTAAAGGAATAGCCGAACCAAAAATGAAAAATCCCCCATGTTGTTCTAAATAAGCATGATGCTTTTTTTTACATGGAATATGAAAGTAGAGTCTTATATATAGTGTCTTAAAATATATATGCAGCTCCTGCCAGTGACAGATCATAGTGTCCAGATGTCAAGCTCCAAAATTAACTATTATGCTAAAATCTTGAACAATCTTTTAACAAGTTTAAAACAATACAATCATGGAAAATAAGTGTAACGGAAATTGAGAGACCCTATGTTTTTAGCTAGCGTTCATGTTTAAAATGTGGATTATAATCCAGATGTGACCAGGATCTGAAAGAAAAGCTTCCATTAGCTGCCTTTAATCAAGACCACTGGGTGTGTTTCTGGATCTTGGGATGGAATACAAATTTTGTGGAATGAACCTTGTTTTAAGGAGACTGTTTTGGTTTATTATGAGGGAAAAACTGAACCAAAACAAAAGATTGGTTCCAGACTAGCTGGCAGAAGTACAACAGATTCAATTCCTCAACTGAAAACCGTCTTTCACAATAGTGTGTTGAGTGTTGAAAGCTTGTACTCAACCTAAAAGCTGATTGATCCACCTGTTCTGAAAGGTCCAAATGTTAAATAACGTCAACCCAGCAAGACAATGACAACAATACAAATACATCCCAAGTACATAAATACCAGTTACTGTGTGCACACTCAACATTTCCTTTCCTTTGTTTGTCTACAACAAACAGTATGCACACTTGGTTTAGTATGCACATTAACCCAGCTGTCACTATGAATCTATAAAGGGACATAAACAATCTATTTTAGCACAGGGTAACTCTTACCACAGTGTGAGAATTGAGTAGGGTTTGGGGGCTGGCACAACAGCAGTCTCACAAAAATGCTTAGATCATTTTATCTGTAATTTATTGTACAAAAAATAGCAAGCTGTTTGCATTAATTCAAGGCTTGTAGTGTTATACCTAGGGTAAAAAAGAAAACAAAACAACAGCATGACCAGCAGAATTCCCATTTTCCTTACAATAACCAGGATATTACTTTATATTTATATTTAAGTAATTGTTGGTTTAGGTAACAAGATGTTTGGGCATGTGGGTTCAATGCATAAACTAATATTTGTACCATGTTCTGGACAGGTACAGTACTTTGATTAACAGGGAGGACGAATTACCTTGGAAACAGTAATGGCCTTCTTGAAGTCTCGCCCTCCAGAAATTCTGAATCCCCAGGGAGACGGGCCAGTCAGGTTCACTTTAAACGGCATTATGTGACTGCAGACTGCTACTCTTGAGAGTGCTGCTGAAAAACAGGCAAAAATAAAGTTGAAAACAGATGGAGGAAGGAGGGGGAGAAATTTGGTAAAGTTGACATCGGCCTGACATGCCACAGATCTACTTCATAGTTTCCACTTCTCTGAAGCATTGGCTGCTGTTGAAAGGTAAACTGCCTTCACCTGTTCCTAAGAACATCTTTCATCCTATTCCACATGACTGGGGCTCAACACACACACACTTGTGTGCATACACACACAAACACACGCTCACAGACCCTTACAGCCACCAGAACAAACAGACATCACAGAGAGGTGTCATATGACTGAAATTCCAGGAGTACCTTTAAAGTATTTGTGAGGAGAGTGAGAAAAACACTTAGCAGTGTTACAACAAGTGTTAACCACAAAATGCTATAAATGCATCACTCTCATCCAACAGTTTTTGGGTGCTGAAAATTCACTGAAATTAGATGTCACTGTTCACCTGCATTCAGATACAGCCGAGACTCATATTTTAATACATACTGACTTGTTTAACATATCCTTGATGCATATACTTTTTTGATTATATTACATAATTATGCATTTGCTCTGAAATAAAGACATAAAACATTGAATTGATATTTGATTGATGAAATTCTTTTTTTTAAAGAATCTATTCTCTGAAATGAATCAGTCCCAAGTTTATTAGCATTTTATCTACTGACATGAAAATCTATTAAAATATCACCATCTTAGCACACTCATTTTAACAAGTATTGCCATAGCACAATTGACCAACAAGCACACACTGTAGGATACTTAAGTTGAGGTCAAAAAAGTGCATTATTGCAGAACACAATATGTTGATTAGCTGGTTATGTGTTAGTCTACAATTAAACTGTGTATAGACTTTATTGATTATCATAAATATTCCCAGCCCTTGTTTTCACACTGATATGCCAGTTTTTAAAGTCGACACTGCCCTAAATAAACCAATTATGTAAATGCTTAATAACAACAAAATACTAAGTATAATTTCAAGCTTTGCTAGACTAATTTGCTTCAATGCTCATGTGATTTAAGAGCCATGACAGGCCAATGTATTTTTCTAGTTGCACGGAACCCTATTCATACCAGGGCACACTGGCGCAAGCATTTATTGCTAGCATATGTGCAGCTGTAAAGGCCTCAACAGTGCTGCTCCTGATGAACACATGACTGAGAGGGGCAGGCACTGGGCACGGCTGAGAACTGAGAGATCGTGTCTATTTTTTCTTGTCTAGACATCCACTCCATACAAGAACCAATCAGAAGACCATTTTTGATGCCCCAAATTAATTGTTGCTTTAGTTTTATACATTAAAGGTATTACAGGAGTCCAAATGTTTTCCTTTGTCAAAGCTCTGACCTACAGTATCTTTAGCAATAAAGCTTCAACACAATACAACAATACCACAGCAAACAGCACTGTGGTATTCTAATTACTGTACATTTTGTCTATAGCTAGTACCAAAGGGCACCACACAGCACTTTCACGCAAAGTCTGCCAAATGCATAAATGTAAATCACAATTTAAATCAACTAAACTTTTAGTGTTTAGTTGTAACTTTTAGTAGAAACTTTAGTAGTAACTTTTAGCTACAGGTGTTCCTGTAGCTCAGTTGGTAGAGCATTGCGTTAGCAGCGCAAAGGTTTTGGGTTTAATTCCCAGGGGAGCACATGTACTGACAAAACTTATAACTTGAATGTACTGTAAGTCGCTTTGGATAAAAGCGTCTGCCAAATTCATAAAATAAAAATAGTGTTTACTATACTGATTTGTAAGCTGTCAAACTCATCTGAAACATTGTGAGGTGAAGCACGTATAAGCAACGTCTTCTATTTCAACTGTGCATTTTCCAGTCTATTCAAAATATTTACTCCGAGAAACTCCAAACATGTCCAGTCAACAGACAACCATTTACTTCAAAGGAAAAGGACATTCCTACTGAGTGCCGAAACCTGCATCAGATCATTGAAGTCTGTGACACACATGTTCTTTTAATGCAACATGACACATTATTACAACCAGTACGCATTAGGCTGGCGTAAATTAGCAATTTACCAACTGCTTTTATATCACATTACAGACGATCACATTATGTTTTGCAGTATTAAGACAGGGGCCTGAAGCATTAGCCTTGTACAAGAGCTACAGTTTGCATACTTCACCAAGACTGTTATTGATGAACTATTTACCTGACAGCTAAAACATGCCTGAAGTCCTTGATTCAAAGCTTCAAAAAGTGAAGACAAGCTTGCTGTCATATTTGTGAAACGTACTGGCTTGGTTATCAGTCAGCATATGGGCTCTGGAATGTGATTTAGGATGTTTTATTGCTAAATATTACAGCTTTAGTGTATATCGTAAAGCTACTTGTTCTCAGGTGCACACTCTCTCTCTGTTTCTTGGTCTCTCACTCACCCCAATTTAACCTTTGACAGTTTCGATCATCTTACGTAATTCTGATGAAAGACATGGTTTCCACAATCGAAAACTACATTTATTCAAGGGCTGGTCAATCAATCTCATAACTTCTTTTATTCTTGACTATGCTTCACAAACTTACTCATGCTGTCTGAACTTTAAACAATAGATATGTAGTTTTTTTGATATTGTACATTAGGAATGGTCTTTATGACAAATCCTAGGCTATATCACTGTAACAGTAGTCAGTATATCATAATATAATGTTGTATAATTCTATAATGTGTATTTTAAATAACCCACTTACCTATACTTCACAAATGAAAGGTACCTTCATCTTATGTAAATATTTTTTCTTTTTATTTGACTTGTATACTAATCAAAAGATATAATTATTCATAGCATATACATGTTGATCATAAAACTGATTATTTTGTTGGGATGAGCCACAGGTAAAACCACTGTAATTAATAATAGCTGATACACAAACCGGTTTACATTTTTACAGTCAAATCATGTAGCTTATCAATACTTCACCCAAAACTGTTAAAAAAAGGTAAATGTATGCTAAAACCAGGCCTTAAATTCCAACTGTTTTTTATACGATATACAAAAGCTGGCATTTAAGGAGTTTGGCCATGTAAACACTGTATCATTAGGTCACAGTCTGTCACAATGTCCAGCATTTAATATCAACAGAACATACTTCCATTTGGTTTACCCTACTCACTGTGACCCAGTTTAGGTTGAGCTTTTGGTCCTGGGGAACGCAAACCTACCCGATCATTGGCTCTCCAATTAGCAGCCCTAACGATCCCTCTGTTCAGGAGTATTTCTCTTAATTACTGCGGCCTCCAGGGACTCTGGCTGCTCTGTGTCATTGCTAAGTTTTATGTAATCACAGGGAGGGAGGCAGCTACATTTTCCCTCCCGTTAAAACCTCAATTAGTCCAGCATGTTAATGAGGATTCTCTGCTTTTCTCATTACCATCAACTGAACAGGACAGCCATTACTAGGCCAACATGGAATCTATGCATGTTACATACTATGTTTACTAACTGTAGGTGCAAATGGAATGTTTAGTTCTTTAATACAGTTTAAAATGTATTATGGCATGCAAGGCCTTGAGTCAATGTAATTATGTGGCTTAATTTGTAAAAATTACAAATACACATTGTCATGAATTTTTGATTATTTTTGACCATTTTTTATTAATGTTACCTTTTTAACAGAAATTCCTGACGTACGTAAAATCATATCATACCACAGAACCCCTTACTATAACAAATCAAGTTAAAAACAGTTTAGAAAGTGTTTTATCTAAAGCATTTTTAAAAATTGCTGGAGACTAAATGTTACTGTAAAATTATTAGAACTGAAACATGAACGTTACATCTAATACATTTTAACATGAATAAAATTTTGGCCCATTGTGTCCAGATTTAAATTTTGATCTATTACTAACAACATTTAAATTCTGTGGCCGCAGATTATAATATTGTAACTGCAGTCAGAAAACACATTTTACTATTAGTTTAAATCCACATCAGACCAAGCTATAGTTTGGACACTGTTTTAAACCATACTTTTCACTCAGGTCTGTTTGAATCTGCCTCACAGAAGGAAGAAAAGACTTGGAGGGGAAGCTGTGCGAGGTAAAAATAGACACTGTGTGGTGAACTGGGAACGTAAAAGCATTTGAATTTCAAAAAAGGCAGGTTTTTAGGGAAGTCTATGTTTCCAAGCTTACATTTTTTATCATTTGCCAAAGGCCATTAGTTTCTTTTGCTTCCGGAAACTGACATGAATGGAAGGAAACTTGAGGGCCTGCACACACGGAAAACTGGCAAAATGTGTATTTACTTGTTCACTGACCACATACTGAATTAACTGCTGAACTTCTTGTTGTTCTGATTCATTAATAAGATTCAAATAAATTCCTTCCACTTGGCACAAAGTTTTGTGTGTATTAAGCTGCTGTTTCTTAACGAGTCTGACCTGCAGCTATTAGCTAATTTTGTCAGCATTAGATTGCTGCTATTCCATGTAAACTACAAGACAACACCTCACATTCCTCCACAACAACTCTCAGGTTCAGGCCCTCAGGGACTGGTATTACTGGTTTTCATTGGTCAAATGACACTAGCAAATTTTCCTCCTCTTGCATGTTTTTATAATAATCAGTCCTGCTAGCTAACAATAACTAATAAACTGCACCTCTCATTACTTACTAATGGGACATAAGCATGCACACTGCTATGACAATGACTAGGATAAACCAAAATACCTAAGAAATGCATCAAGTGTGGTTTATAAACTATTACAGTGGTATGCGAAAGTTTGGGCACCCCTGTAAATTTTCATCATTTTCCTTTATAAATCATTGGTTGTCTGGATAAGAAATTTCAGTTAAATATATCATATAGGAGACAAACACAGTGATATTTGAGAAGTGAAATAAAGTTTATATGATTTATGGAAAGTGTGCAAGAATTATTTAAACAAAATTAGGCATGTGCATAAATTTAGGCACC